>RXPK01000017.1:2840444-3056197 GCA_004143645.1 Protaetia brevitarsis | reverse complement strand
TGGTGCTATTTGAAAGGGGAAATAATGATATCATGTAAACGAAAACCTTTTGAGTGTTAATATTAAAACGATAATGTTATTATTAATTAGTTAATAGGTAATATATTTGTAAAAAAAAAATATTATGGAACGTATGGAAAGTGTGCAATTATTAACGGAACTTGTACATAATACGTATGATAGATAAGAATGTCCTTTCGAAAAGGACGCCGAAGCTTGTGGGGAATTATCTCGACTTTGTACATATACGTATAATAAATCAATTTATTTTTTGTTTTCTATTAAAAGGAAGTAAACTTATTGAAATGATCTCTTTATTTTGTTTTATTTTTTTTTTTCATTTTACCAAGACATTCATTGGGCACCTGAAGACTATATTTACATAGTTGCAAAATTAATTTGGACAAATCAGGATTAATTAATTAAGCTCCTTAAATTTATTACTCTTCAATGATAAACCAATATAATATTAACTGCTAACTCTTGCTTATTTGGAAGAAAATGCGATCAAAATGTAGACGACGTTATCCTATGAGTCACAAATCAAAAATTCTGCAATAAACAAGGTTCCAAATCTAAGGAGCATTTGACTTACTTCTTGCAATTCCAAAGCAACTTATACATTTTGGATAATAATTAGGAATGGTTAAGGTTTACAGAAGCTATAACATTTCTTTGAATGCCGGTATAATCTTTGATAGAACCTTTTTTATTTCATTCTTTATGGACTTTAATCAAAGATACCCACTTGTTTAGAAAAACAAAATATTGGAACATTTATTTGCGGTGGAGGTAAACCAAATCGAAGTGAAACTTTTGCACACAAATTAAACCGAGAGCTTAAGATATTATATAAAAAGTAAGTATTTCGAATCGAACTAGAAACAGTATGTTTACTTAAACCGAAATCAGTCGCAAGTAATTGTATCTATTAAAATTAAAATTAATTGATGTTTCATGTTCACACATCTTAAGTAAAGTCATTATTTTTGTTTCAATAGCCAGTATAATCTATAAAATTTCTTGAATGCAGCATACATTCAAATCTAACTTCGCTTTTTGCGTCTTTAATAATCCTTACTTGATGATGCATTCTACAAGCGGTTTCTTGTGCCTTTCATAAAAGTGCATGATTTCAATTTACATAATCGATATAATATATTCACTTATAACAAAATCTACTGTGTCTACACCTATATTTGCGTATATTAAGAAAAATTATTCATTTCTTTTCCAGTAACCAGTATAATTTATAACGCATGTTCTAAAAACACCATATTCCATCTCCATATTCGTGGTAATTTATTTGCAACTCTGTTTTTTTTTTTTTGGTACCTTATCTGCAAAGACTTCTGCTGCATATTTCTTTCATTGCTGATTTAATATCCACTGCAGAATAGTTCTCTGATATATTTTTCTTCAACGCATCATCTACTTCAAAGCAACATTCAATTCTTGTTATAATTTTTGCTTGGCTAGTATCCATACCGCTTTTTCATACTTGACAACACCTTCTACAAAGTCTTTCGCGTCCTTTTCACAAGAGTACAGCTTCAGATTATGTAACAGAAAAAAAAAGCCTTTACGCCAAAATCATTTGTGACTGCATTTATTGCTGAAATTAAGAGCTAAACATCCCAAAGAAATTAATTAGTCTAACAAAAATGACACTGACAGGTATACGGAACGAAGTAATAACAGAAGGGAAGATATTTACAGTACCTACTATTTAATCTAGTAGTAGAAGCAGTTTTCAGAAACAGTGGACTACAAACACAAGGGATCACATACCAACTAAAACAGCAAATGCGCAGAACCAAAAATCAGTCTTGAAACAATGAAAATAATGCATTAAAATTGGTCCAAACAACGAGTTCATCAAATCAATGAAAAAGATTTCATTAAAAATGACGAAGAAATTTATTGAGTAATAAATCATTGATTGTATTAATAAAACCAAAATCATTGAAAATAAAATGGTAGCTTGATTGACTCAATGAAATATGTTCTTGTTGTAACGAACACCAGATTTGTTTTAACAACTTTATTTGATTTACTGAATAATTGCGAGTTATTAATTTTATGTATTAACTCCAGTGAAAGAATGAAATTCAATACAATAGATATTACTTTTTGATATGCTAATCGCAAGTGGTTGACCTAATGTATGATATTCATAATCCCAATAAATTTTAGTTATTGTTGTAGAGTGAACTTCGATTTAAAATAATGAACTTAATTCATTGATGTAATAATCGCATTGCATTCACTCAATTCACTGTTGAGTAAGCGTTGCAACTTTATTTAATTGGATTGTACTAAAAGTAACATCACAAATAACAAAGATTAGTGATTACCAAAAAAACATCAAACGAAAACGACTAAACAATTAATCGTAAGAATGTCACCATGGCAGAGGCTCATGGTCCATTGTAAAAGAACTATCATACAAGCAGAAAAGGAAATAGAAACGTGAGTTTCTTCCCACCACGCGTCTTTAGCATTCAAGAGCACTTCACTTCCATCAATATCGTGTCTCAAGTATTATTTTTGATTTTCCCGTAAGAGATCACGAGTTTATATGTACGCCCTCTAGAGGCCACACGCGAAGCTATCACTCAGCGAGTGACCGCGGTGTATGTTGGTAACTCAATCACTGCCATATATCTTTCATTAAGCTATGTTACCCGTTCGTTCTTGCAATAAATTGCAAACCATTGAACTAATGAAGAAAATATCATTTAGTACCTTATTGCGTTGATATAGTAAATAATTTTATGAAAATATAGTTAGCATAACAAATATTATCTATGGACTAATGCACAGTGATTTGTTATAATAATGAAAACTAATGAATCTTGTTATTACTTAATCAAAGATTCTAAATAATATTTCATCATAACAATGACATATTTCGTTCTCTCGATAAAAATTCAAATGTAGATTATTGATGATCCAGTATTTTTTTCAGTGTACGTGCTTATGGAAACGACGTAGCATTAAAATCATGTAAAAAAAAAAAACTAGAAAAAATATTCGACTAAATAGAAAAGACAGCAAGGATATATGGGCTAAAAATGAATTATTAAATTAGGTATCTAATAATGAAATAAGTAACAGCGAATGAACAAGGATATAGTAAATTCGAAATATATCCAAGAAGCTATAATTTTGAGAGACTAAGTCACTTTGAATAGGGGTAACGATTACAAATAACAATGTAGGAGACAAAGAAATAGAAAAAAAGATTAAACAAGGAAAGCAATAAAGAAAATCTTGATGAGGTGCGGGAGAGAAAAATGTTAAGGAGTATTTTTAAGAGAACGAAGATAGAAGAAGGCGGTTAAAGAAGAAAAACGAATCATGAAATAAAAGAACTTTACGGGTACATCAACATAGTTCAGCATGTTAAAGAAAATCTATTTCTCGATGCCGTGGAAGACTATATACATATCAAGATACCGTAGTTTCCTAACTAAGAAAAATAACCTTCTACTACCGTTATCACGACTTACGTTCGAACTTTCCGCAGACCGACTCCCTTATTTTACCTCGTCAAATACGTAAATTAGGATCGAGATTCCTTTGGCCCCTTCCCTACGCCGGCTACACATCAGGAATTTATTTCCGACGAAGGAGAAATAACTCCGCAGGCACGGGTGGGCCGTCGATCCGCGATTTCAATCTGCAACTCCAAGTAACTTTGGTTAAAAATCAAGATCCTCAATCAAGGATGCCTGTTTGATATTCAGAGCACACATTTCCGCCGTTGTAAATAAAGATATGGTTCCGTGGCGCGTCGGCGAAAGAATTTCTCATTGCCGTGTAGTTCGGCGTTTGGCCGCAACGCTAGTGGCGGCGCCACATTCTCCGTGCGCGTGTTCTAGGCATACGGGTTGTCTAAAACTTTATTCCCGGATCGCTGATATTATGATGTAGCAACGCGCTGCAGGATTTTCGAATGGGATATGTTATGCGATTTCATTTTGCTCTTTGAAGAAAAAGCGAACGATTTTTGTTTGAAACGGACCGATAATTATAATTATTGTTTTAAAAAGCATTTAATAAATTATTGCCACATAAAATTGCATTATGCTGATGTAAGTATGGAAAAAAAATGATTGGGTAGATATACTTTCAATTATATTTATTTTAAAAAGAATGGAAAAAGTGAGAGTTGTGATTGTAATTATTTTAATGTTTCAAAATCACTTAACAGTTTATATAAATTGCTCAAAACTCGAACTCATGCAAATACATAATTATAATAAATGCTGAAATTATCATGTTTTCTCTCTTTGATAAAACGACAAACTAACTAAAGCGTTTTCTATCGGAGCTTGAAGAATTGGTTGATTTCTAATTTGAGTACTAGCGTATTATATACATTAATCCCATTCAAAGCCAGCTGCAAACATTTAAAGATAGGGCTAGTTAGTATGTTTAACAAAAAGTCGCTCACATCTCAAAATCTATTAAAGATAGTTATAGAAAATGCTGATATAAAATGATAGGGGATGATATTTACTTCCTAATTTCGAATTAAAATACAAGGTGTTCTATTTAAAGAAAAAATGAGTTTTCGGCATTTGAAAATATATCACTTTGTTTCTCAGTTTTGAACACGCTGTATGTTAGAATATAAAGTGTGCGTGCCGTTTCTTAGAGTAATATCTATATTCATAACATAGCAAATTTGGAGTCTCTACTTGCAGTATTAACAGTGAGATCAATTTCTGAAAGATGCAATGATTATTACTAAAAAAAAAAAAAGAAAATCTTCAATAACTCAAAAACGGCAACATGTAGCTATAGGAATAGCTAATGAAGACTGAGTATTTATGGTCGTAGAACCCAAAAATGTAAAAAAAATAGATGATTCTGTTTAAAATAACAAAGTTGACGACCGTTTCTGGTGAACCGGGTATTTTGCTTAAAATATTTCACATTTGTAATTACAATCTAATAGATAATGGTACCAAAATTGTCAAATATAAGTAAATAGTAGAAGATCATAAACTTTTAATAAACCACTTACGTGGAATACCTGTATATATCCTGTAACAACTGTGGTCATGTGTTTCAATTTCTTGTTGATAATAAATTAATTTTGTACATCTCCAAAAATAGAAATTCGATGTATTTAAGTTGGGTGATCACGGTGGCCATGCAGTTGTAACATTATTAGCAATCCACCAGATTCTAAAATGTTAGTTTAGCCACATAACGGCTACCCAGTATTAAGAGGCAAATCTGCCAGAGAACTTAATATAGTGTTTAAACAAAGATGATGCTCTCTAGCCTCAAACCCTGTTCGAGTACACACACGAGAAAAATATCTGAACGAAACGGTGTTATGGTTTTTATGAACATAAAATAGAGTTAGAATACTAACTACTACTACAACTTCAACACAGGTACTTACGGTAAAATAATATGCCAAAAAAATTGCAACACTTTAAAGGAACTGAGTCACAAAGCCGAAATTAGATTAAAGTAGTAAATCATAACTACTAGTTTTCTGTAGTAAATCATAACGATTGGGAAAAAAATACCAACAATCAGCAAAAATTTACGCATTGACATGATCGTTTATGCACTGTCTAAATCTGCGAGGTACACCCTGTGAGATGATCAATGTCATCTTATGGGATCTCATCCCAAGCTTGCTGCAATCTGTTGATAACTATGGTACCTACATCTGTATCTATAACTGCTTTTATAATGAATACGAATAATAAGGAAACACAAATATAGTATGTACATACAGGCAGTATGACCTTACTAAACACTAACCACTTTTAGGCAAGAACTAACTTGCACGTGCGCAGTTTACTCCAAATGAAATAAAGAGTTCTTATTACTTACTTTTTAAGATCGAATACTACAGCTGTGAAAAATAATTTTTTTGTTAAAACTTTTAATATAAAAATATTGTCACTCCAAAAATGTGAGACTGACATTCTAAATATTAATCTTGCTTGGTGTTAATGCAAATTTCTTAATAAAAATTTTATTGACAGTTTTTTTTTCTCAGCGAAGTTTAATGGGTTTGCATTTTAAAGAGTAATTTCGTAGGAGTAACTCTTTCATCTTTTCCTTCCAAAGAAATCCTTAGAACGGCCATGTATTATTTCCAATCGAAGCATTTTTTTAAAGCTACACTAATTGCAAAAATAGATGTAATGCAATCTTGACAAAATCGTCAGTTATAGACATCACATCACATGCATTCTACGAGAAACTTTATAGTAAACAAATCTGTATTTATGAAAATTAACATTGGAAAACAGAAAAACCTACCACCGATTTTGTACATAATATACAAAGAAAATATCTTTGCTACAAAAAGACTTTAGAAAATTTACGCATACGCAGACGACATAAGCATATGTATTTATCTACTCAAACCAGAACAATCAAAAACCGCAACAAAACGACGAACCTCTACTTTCAACATCAAAATGAGAAACCAAACCATACAGGAAGAACTCAAACAGAATACCTAGGGCTAATGATACAAGAAAACCTAAAATGAGATGGACACGCCAAAGACCTAATAAAGAGAAACACTGTAACCATAGCAGGTATAAACACAATAAAAAAGTTGAAATATAAAAAAAATCATCATATCATTCTCTTTTCACATTCTACGTAAGCTATGTGATAGATGCTTGGAGACATACTACGAAAAGAAATATATTAGACAACTATAAAGCCAACACAACAAGATTTTGAAGCAAGCGATAAAAATAAAAAAATCAAAAAAAAAAAAACAATTAAATAATACAATGATCTACCAACAGAAACTAAACAAGTAAAACACGCACAGATTAAAAAAGAAATCAAAAGAGCGCTCTCAAATTCGATAATCTAAAACAGAATTCTCCAGTTAATACATAATGTTCTGCTAGCTTGATTAGAGACTCTCATAGAAGCTGTCAGCTTTCAAATTTTGCTGATGCAATTCAGTAAACATTTTGACAGCTTCTGCTTCTGATGTTCGTAGAAACTCATAAAATTAAAGAACACCAATCATGTTTGTATGTATTATGTCTTTCTTGAAAGTCTTTTCGTTTTGGTAAATACAGTTTTTGAGTAAATAACATTTCAGTTGATCACTTTAGTTTAAGTTTCGACAATAACACAAGTGCACATGACAAGTGCTTCAATATACAAACCATTATCAAGAATAGTTTTGCATCACATAGCCAGAAACTACAGATTTGCGAGTGTGAGTATGGTTTGTAGTACCACAAGTATGAATACTCGCAAAAGAGTTTCTGGCCGTGTGATACACAATGTTTTTTGGGCCGACAAATCTTAATTTTGAATTGAAAATAGAAAAGAAATTTTGATACTAGGGAGTTGACAGTACAAGTTGACACACAGGTTACATACCTTAGTATTTTGACGTTTCCGAAAATAAATATTTTTATGTAATTTTCTTTCTAGCTTAATATCTATTTATTAATAATAAATGCAATGAAGACACCAGTTCATCTTAGCATGGTTTAACAGTAGCTTAATGACTTTTTGTAACGCGTTTGTCATGTGGAATCTAGTGTGGCCAAACTTTAGTGACATTTTTGTTTGCCTAGTCTGCGAAGTACCGCAAAATGAATGTTTCTGGACGGAGGCGCAAAAAGGAAATTTTTATTGGGAAATTACCCAAAACAATTGTTAAGCTATGAGTGCCAATAATTGCAAGGTACTATGACAACTACTTTTTGAGTGGTATCATTTCAATTAACAGCGTTTATAATATTTTTTTTCTAGTACATACTTAAAGCTGTGATGAAAATTACACTGGAAATTTATTTTCTAAATATTTCTGAATTTTGAGATACAAATAAGAGTTTTACAAACATGAGAATCGCTCGGAGACTTAAAGTGACAACTAGTGACAACTATTATACAGCTTATCTTAATTCTTGTTTATTCAGTTTTAGGTTATTAATTAATCATATTCTCGGAATTTATATATTTAAATAGAGGTTTATTTACAGCGTAACTTGTTATTCATATATACCAAATAGCATGAATGAACTGTAACACTTATCTAAATTTGACATTTTCAAACGTCACTCTTATCCTTTACAATGTAGGATAGTAACAATTTGCTCAATGCATTTCCGGGATTGATCCTTCGACGGGATGAATGCGGCAGGCGTAGTATTTGATAAAGATCCCGTGCGAGTGAAATGTCCATTTTGCAACAATACTGCGTTAACGGTTACAAGTCGTCGAATTGGCGCAGCGACACATATAAGCGCTGTAATAATTTGCGGTATATTCGGTTTTTGCTGTTTGTTTTGGGTGCCGTATGTTGTGCCCGCTTTCAAAGATACAGAACATTACTGCGGTAGTTGTCACGCGTATTTAGGCAGTCACAGATACTGAACTGTTGAAAATCATTGTCAACAGTAAAACAAATAAAATAACTATGGGATATTCATTTCTATTTTATTTCTTTATTTTTTAGCTTTCAATCTAATCCAATCATTTCAACTCTAATTGAGAAAAAACTATATTCCCACATTGGGTGCTAAACATGAAATAGTTGTAGATAAAGAGATAGTAAAATATAGATATATACCTTCTGTATAATTTCACGCGGCAGCAAATTTCCAGACTCTTCAAAAGTGGTGGCGCATAGCGATAGTAAGCAAGAATTATTTCCAATACGCGGGTGATTTGAAATTATTTGCAATTAAGAAATATATCGTTCAAGAATTAACCAATATTTCTAACTCCAACAGTTTAGGAATGACAGCACTGACAGCTAGAATTGGCTAAATAATAGTGATTTTTGTAGCCAACCGCCTACAGCTGAATCAGCTGGACCCTGATTCCGCCATATTGTGTCTAGAAAAGGTTCTTTTCTCTCTAACACATTGGTGCAATGAATTGCGGTACTTTATATATCTAGTGACTTTAGAATCTGGTGTAACATTCAATTCAATGTAAATTTGAATGATTCGACAGGCCGTATAAAGCAAACTGTCTAAGTTATCAAGCAAGTCGTGGTCCAAACTAGTGCTAAAATAGTAAAGTGGTGTTAGCGTTTCAGCCGAAATGAGACACAACGTTATAAATAAACACTCAAATCTTTTTTGTTGGCTTGGGAGCTGTCTAACCTGAAGTCTCTGGAAACATTGCAGCCCCTTAGATTTTTGTATTTGGTCTCCCTTTTCCTTTCCTCGTTAAATTATATCAGCCATTCCAGTATCCTACATTAATCTGAACAGGGTTGGCTGGTTGATCGAAGTAATCCTCTGGTTTCATGATTAGCTTGCCAAAACTTCACTATCTCATTGCGTCCAGCGTCTTTCATTCTATTTCCAGTATTGATCCCAATTTACTGAAGGTGTTCTTTCAGTGCGCAGTGCCTTGTAAGGAGACCTGTTACGGTGCGAAGGTGATTCCCACTAAGTTACAGTAGTTCTTCAGTCTTCTTTTTTGATGGTCCCTCAATAAAGGTATCCAACTCCTTACCTGCTCTTGTACTGTATTTTTGGACACTCCTTCTGGGCCTAAATATAAAGCCGCTGATTTCTTCCTTGCTAACTCACCGGCTTTTGCGTTTTCTTCGATTCACTGATGTCTTCAGTATTGCTTGGCTGTCTGTTGCAATATCGATCCGCTTGTTTTTATCAGCCGTATGATTAATTTCTGTTTCACAATACAATATTGCATGTGCCTCTGTCTGAAAGACCATGGCATATATTCCTAGAGAAAAGGTGATCATCGTGTTTCTCACCTTGCAATAGAATCCAGCTCCAATCCCGTTCTCGGTTTTTGATCTGTCTGTCAACCAGATCATTACCCCAAACTTGTCACTGCAGCTAGATCGATTCCAGCTTATCCAACCCGTGATTTCCATCTCTAATTTTCTGTTAAGTAGATACCTATGTCAAAATCATGTGGTCTGAAGTCAATCCCAAAAGATTACCTTCCACATGATGTACAATATTAATATTAATCTCAGATGGCTCATTCTTGCCTCCCCCATTATCACCAGGTGGAGAGGAGGGCTACCTTGCTAAGTTCAGTTATAGCAGTTTGTTGCTGCATCTTTGTCCACCATTCAGAGATGTATAAGTAATCGTAGGTCTGACCAGTGCGATGTTTTTTCCAGTACATTATATTTGATCTTAAGGCGAATCTGGACGGCCTTTTAATGAGATTCTCTTCCAGGAGATGGCGCAGATCTTTTTCCGCTGTTTTTAGACATACCAATCAAAATATTTCAAATTTGATAAAGAGATTGTTTTGAAAACAATATTTAAAATTGCGCCAACGTTTTATTTTTTAAATTTTCTTTTTTTTAATTTTTGTTTGGTTCCATTTGGCTTCCAAAAAGGAAAAATAAAAAAGTGGTCAAGGGCGACGGTTCAGCGGTCCTTACTAATACTAAAACATTTTTTTTTCATTTCTTTCTGATAGCAAATAGCGTCCGAAAGAGGAAAATGCGTTTTCTCTTTGATCTCGTCCGCCGGGACAACCATAACTAGGACGGTAGCACACTCGTCGAATTGAGTACGTTACAGAAATGATACCGGTTCGAGTAATCAGATCTTTTCAAAACTTTAGTTAGTCTGTCATATGAACTTGAATGTATAGGGTAACACTATTTCATATGGTTTTTTTTAGAAAAATCAAAATTAAAATGCAAATTAATAAGATACTATCAGTAATTTTATTTGATTTACTAGGCTACAAAGAATACTATTAATTCAAAAATACATAATTATAGCACTGATAATATAATCCGTACGTAAGAGCATTTGTAGAACACGTGATTGCAGGAATAAACCTTAAGCGATAGTCAGATCGAAAAGAAAGATACCTCTTGTCTTTTTGAATGGTATGAATTGTTTGCCTTCTATATTACATGTTCCCAAAATGAATTGCTAAGATTGTCTAGAGTATTCGCTACGTTTCATTGAGTGTTATTCTATACCTGTATCTATGATTTTACAATACAACTTCCTATAGGGTAACTTGTGATAAATGAGTCAGGGTGCCACACACTGTCATAAACATACAAACCTCACTCATCACACACACAGAGAGACATCGCATACCTGTAGTCAAGTACCTCTAAAGTTTTTTCTCTGGAACTGACTTAGCACTGCAGTTATTGTATGAAGAATATTTACTTTCTTACAAGTAGCAAACCGCATTATCTAAAAATGGATAAAAGACACTCGTCAGAAGGCGAAAGCACCTTCGTATCAGCGCGAAAAGAAAAAAGGCTTCTTCTAAGATTTAATATTCTATTGTACAAAATGTAAGTTCCATTTCTACTTACCTAGACATTTTATTACTTTGTCATTACGTATTTCAGTGCGCCAAAATCCAAAAATAATTCTAGGCGGTAAATATAAATGACTATGATACAAGGTATGTAATCTAAGCAGATATAAAAGAAATTGTAATTTATAGGTACATTTTACCCAGTCAAAAGAATGGCTGTATGCATTTTTTTATTTGCATTTTATTGATGTTCTGTTTCGTAATACCATTGGCATCAAGGAAATTATTGAAGTGGTTTAGTATTTATAATTATGACTCCTTAATAAAAAGTATATACATTATCTATTATTAACATTTACACATTTTAAGAATTTACGACTTATTTAAAACATAGGTAGGAAGTAGGTTGGGTTGTGTAAAATACACAAAAAGACAGTACTGAAAGCAGAATTGAATATCCTTATATTTATGCCTTACGTGATGCTATAGCAGACCATCTGTACGTAGATACGTCCTCAAAACAAACATCGGCCTGTGCGTTAGGTTACGATAGAAGCCGGCGGCCTGGCGGCATTTGATGGAAAAAAGAAAAACGAATATTTCTGTTTCGGGCGTTATTATTAGTCCAAATTAAAAAATTAAAAAAGTTTTGTCATTAAGACATTGGTCTTCACATGCGCCGTTGAGCTGATTTTAGAAATCGTTTTTAATAACAAACTTACAACATTTGAAAATTTATATACATAGAAAATAAAAAAATTAAAACGTTGGCGCAAATTTAAACATTATTTTAAGACAAATACAGTTTAAAATTTCAAAATCGTCGTACCGTTTTCCCCAAAAAGCGCGGAATACTTTTCCGATATATTTATCTCTGTCGCACCACTTGGACGTCCAGATTCGCCTTAATCCCCATGTTTTTCCATGAGCCTCATAGTTAAACACCCACATAAACCACCCAAGTTTCAATAAATTCTGGAAGTAGGTGTTGATTAAGAGATTAAGTTGGGAGAAAACACAATTTAGATGTTAAATCTATTCTTATTTACCATCCAAACCAATTCATTCATCAAAAATTGATCGACTATTTTTAAGATCAACACAAAAAAAATGAATAAATAATATAGAGCAGCATTCAATATTAAATCAACATGGTACCAATCGGCGCGAAGCGTGAAATTAACCGAGTGTTGATTACCATTTTACGTCACCATCTATGATTTTTTTACTATCGCAACTTGCAGACCCAAATCGTGTTACTCGGCGGCAATAACCTGCCGCCATGACGGTAGCGTCCAGATCCGAACAGCCCGTAATTCCATAGTCCCCACGCGTATTTTCCGGAAGCTTGTGAACGCTTGACGCGCCGCAATAGCCGTCGCGGTTGGTTCCTCTGTTACGCGTCGAACATGGCGTCTCGACTGTCGAGTGTCATCGAGACGCCTGGGGGACGTCTGGGAGATTTCAGCGCGAAGACGCATTACGTTAGCGGCGTCGCTGTGTAAACGAGTTAACCGAGAAAGTCTTGAGATTCTACACCAGAGAATAGTCATCTTATACTTTCAGTAACATAAGTATAATTGTAATAATGAAGATTTACTTCGTAAATAATTGAATGAAAATACAAAATTCCACAATTTAAGTTAATGCCAGTGGCCTAAATTCTCTTTTTTGGGTTCTTTAAGTTTTTCGCATATACTTAGTTTAAATTAGAAA
This sequence comes from Protaetia brevitarsis, assembly GCA_004143645.1. NCBI lineage: Eukaryota > Metazoa > Arthropoda > Insecta > Coleoptera > Scarabaeidae > Protaetia > Protaetia brevitarsis. The sequence goes on along the minus strand of RXPK01000017.1, from coordinate 3,043,219 downwards.
TGTAATCTAGTTCAAACTAGTTTACGATAATTGTAGAAATACTTCCCAAATCTAACATAAGAAGAGAATATATTATTACACAATAAAAATACTTTTGGTAAAATGTCTATTCGAATTTGCGGCAATTTTCTGTCGCTAAAACCGTACGAGTATTTAACTTTTAGAGGTAATAAACATATCGTCGAAATGTCAGTTCTCTGATAGAGTTCATTTAATTAGAATTTTCACTTTTATTAAATCTGAAAATATGTTGGAAACCTTCTTTGTGTCCTTGTTGGTGCGATTGCTGCTTTATTTTAGACCGTCAGGATATTCTCACCTAGAATCGTCACTCAGTGTACCTTAGAATGATGAAATGTTTTTCTTAGGTTATTCTTGTTGAGAGTTGTTTAGCCAAAATACTAATGATTTTCTTTTCTTGATGTGAAAAACGAAGAGCTTTTTGCAAAGATTGCAAATTTTTTACAGTGAGAAAATAACAAATTAATGTATTTCTACTTAATTCTCCTGCGTGAGGGAGAAAAATTTTTCTTAGGAAAAATTACTTCGAAGAGCTTTTTGTTCCAAAGTTTGAGTGAGTTTTTAACAGATAACACTGAATTAATTCCAACGTGCATGTAAGTTCTTTCGGATATTTCAAGTTTAAATTGTGCGTAACGGACTTAAAATATTAAAAGAACAACATACAGATTTTCTAATATGAATTAATACCACCTACAATTAGTGAATATAGTTTGAAATAGTTCCAAAACAACAAGAAAACAGCACCACGTGAGACCGAATAGCATGTCAGTTCTACTTCTGCCTACGTCTGAATTTAATCAGAATGCTTTAAGGATACGCATGCGTGCTCTGCTTTATTTCGAACTATAATTTTCTAAATTGTAAGAAGTTTTAAGTTTTTCCTGAGATATACTAATATTTTTCTTAGTAATATTACAATGTTGGAATTCTTTTTCTAAAAAAGAGAAGTTTCCTCATTAATATTCACGTAAAATACTTTCGAAAATTTCAAACATTTCGGCGGTTTCCGTACATTTATCCTCATTCAGTACGGAGAATTATCAAAAATTACCTAATTTTTTTAATGTGTACGCATCATCAGAGTTTTTAGTTGGAAAATTACAGTTAAGAATGCACCACTGGTTTAGTTTTATTTACTGGATGTAAATATTACCTAATGCAGAAGTACGTATCATTGTGTAACCAGCCGACGCAATTTTACGTATCACGTGTAATATTTACGTTACATATTTTTAACGCATGCCCATTTGCATATTTGTTGGCTATCGCTTCCTTCCCAATCAACATTATAACTTTAGAAAAGATCTGATAATTATAAATACAATTGACGGGAACAATTTTTGAACCTAAGGCATCCAGTAATAGTTGAATCCCCAGACTGAGCTTGAAGAAGCTCGACTACCGTAGGCTATCATTGAAAAAATTATTTGAACAACCTTAGAACTATTGCGTGACGATGTTGTTGAAAAGTGATTAGCCCCGTGACACTTTTATTCGAGTGTAGTATTCGAGAATTGAATAGCCTGACAGACTGCAATAAAGTTACTTAGCTGTGGGTGCCCGGACATTTGGCAATCGAAGGAAATGAAGAATCTGATCAGTTAGCAAAGAAGAGTTCATCCGCTCCATGTATAGGCCTAGGACCTGTTCTAGGAGTGTCCAAGACCACAGCACGAGAGTAGGGAAGAAACTGGGTAAAAGAAAAATACAAAGAATACTTGGATAAAATAACCAGGTAAACTCATGGAAAGACCTTTATTATTGCTCAGAGACCATCAAAGAAGAAGACCGAAGAACAATTGCAGCTTAATAGGAATTGGTATTACATTACCCCTTACAGGCCACTGTGCACTACCAAAAAGGTCACATGCAAAAAATTAAGATCAAAAATGGACCCACAAGATTACTTCAATCAAACAGCCAGAGAAGTGTACAGTTTAATATAGGGTATCACAATATTGAAATGACTGGTGTTAAATGGCAAAAGAAATGGGAGATTAAATACAGAAAACAGTGTTTCCAAGGACTTTAAATCAGACAATTCCTACAACAAAGAAAGAGCATATCTATGTTTGTTTTTTATGTAAAGCAGCTATTTAAATTCAGATTTAATAATCAAGCCCCACGTTGGGCGCAAAATGTATGGTTCATGTCCAAATTTTTAGGAGACTTTCTTCAAAAACGTCAATTTTATTATACCGACATGAAGTAAATGCACATTGTTTGAAGCTTCGTTAAAGACTTTCAAATTCCACACAATATAATTCTAAAAAATGGATATCACTGATGCCTAATAAAACGTTTTAACGTTTAAAATAAAACAGAGGAAATATAATAAACTATTTTTATCTCATATACTGATATCTATACTGCAACTTCAGGCGTCCCTCATGGGTCAAACCTTGGCCCACTACTGTTTTATTTACATTAACGACCTACTGTTACTTACACTTGAAAGCCGTGTTCTTGCTTATGCAGATGACTTGAAAATCTTTGGCAAAGTTTCTTGAATCTTCGACTGTGAAGATCTACAGTGAGATCTGTGTGTTATTAATAACTGGTGCCAGAAAAAACAAAATCAAGATCAGCACTCATAAGTGTGCAGTAGTGACTTATACGGCGACCAAGAAACCGCAGATTTTTGATTACTTTATTGAGCAATTCCCTATTCCAAAGCTTACGCAGGTCAAAGATCTAGGGGTTATATTCGACCAACGACTTTAGTTTTTCTGAACATATTCTAAAACTTTGTACATCTGCGTCACGTTCACTGAGTTTTATTATTAGGACTTCCAAAACTTTAACAACTTGGAAAAGTTGAAAAAAAGAAGCTTTTATTGATTAGTTCGAACGAAGCTCGAATATTCCTCGATTATATGGTACCCTTATTACACTTATCAAATTTTGCAAGTGGAAAAGATACAAAGACGTTTCCTAAAATATTTATCATTCAAAAAAACGCGTATATATCCTGTTCGTTGTATAGATTATCAAAGGCTGCTAGAAGAGCATAGTTTTCAAAGTCTTTCCATTCGACGCGAGTCAGCCAGCGCTAAATTTATGTTGAAACTAATAAGTAATAATATAGATGAACCCAATATTTTAGCCGACGTCAAATTCATAGTTCCCACGCGTGATACTCGTTCAACGGACACTTTCTTGACACCCACAGCCAGAACAAATGTTCTAATGAAGGCTCCTTTGACTCACATGGCCAGGAATGCAAATAATATGTATACCGATCCTTTCCACCGTCCCTCTTAGTTCCATTAAATTCTTATACTGTGTACTGGCTAAATTAAATGAAAATGCTAAATGAATTTTAAAATAAAAAAAAAATAATTAGCTAGCTCAACGGAAAAAATGACAAAACTCTAAACTGTTTTTCTTACAAAAATCCCTCTCTCAAAATCGTACAACGCAGTCGTATAAACAATACGCCAATATTGGATAGAATCCGCATTAAATCTACACTAGCAAACACTAAACAAATTAATGAATGGAATAATATAAAAAAACTTAACACTTAATTAATTAAATCATACAATAAACTCTTTAACTAAATTTATACAAAATAAAATCTAAATTTGTGAAAATTTTCGGTTAATTGAAATCAAACGAACGGAGTAATCATAACAACAAAACTATGCAACTTAAAATACACTTAGCGTACGCGGTGTCTAACCACAGCAGTATCTTTTTTCAAGTTTTTGTATTTTTTTTATTATTTCACACCACAAATAGTATTTTGCTTAGTTTGCTTACCTTTAATAATTAGTTTTACGCACTCTCTGTTTTATATTGTCCTATTAGTGGTTAGTTTTGTTGGGCAATAAAGATTATTATTATTATTATATACCTACAACATCGTCCCAACTCCACTGGGTCTTTTTCTTGTAATTGCAAATAATCCCTTTGTCTGACATTTTAATCGCACTTTTCTTCCTTTCTTGATATCAGTTATTAGAAACTATTGTTTCTAATACCAAAGACTCTCGAAACCAAAGAATTTGTTATAATTAAAAAAAGTATAAATGTTAATGAAAAATGTTGTTATCTAGTTCTGTATGCGAGTACAACTTTCTAGGTGATTGAAACAAAAAAAAAAAAAACGTTATCATATGATTATTAAATTAAGTAATGCGTAGGTTATAAAAACTGTAGTTACCTGCCATTATCATGGCCGATGACGCAAACGAAAAATTATCACAAAGGAAATTGTAAAATTGTAAATGTAACGACTATCGATTTTGTATGTATGTAAAATATCCATTAATAGCGTACAATCCTCGTAATTCTGTACATATATATAGATAATAACGTATAAGCTTTGTGTAATGTTTTACCACACCTTCTCACATTTAATTCACTTGTAATTTAAATAAAATTACATTATCGAAACGGAAAGGTCGGTCGTTTTATTTGTTTAATTACTTTAATTAGAGAATACTTCTGATGTGCGAATGGCTGATTTTATCGATACAACGCAACACGTCCACCGTGCCGGGAGTAGTACATTAAAAAGCACACACCGTACAAATTGGAGTGGATTACCTTATTCCTGCATTTTTAATTATAGTGATTTCGAAATGAATATAATACGTATGTACACACACGCTCCACATTCGCCGAAGATAAATGTTTCCAGTTCGCATTTTTATTAACTCAATAACGTTTAAAAGCGTGACTAACTGCTACCGGTGGGTGAACATGTGAAAAGGGTCGATAATTATGCATAATTTTTTCTTCGTTTTATACCTAAATGATTACCAGAAGTATGCAGATCAATAAATCTATACTGCCTGAATTGAACGTCCTTGTTAAGTGCTGGGCAATTTAAATTTGCAACCGGAAAGCTGGAGATAAATTATTTGGTATTACGACACGGCGGATCCGAGGAAAGGTATAAGGAGGTAATTCAACCCGCCTCCCAGGGTGAAAGCTGCCATCACGAATCCTTAATGTAGTTAACGCTCTCACCTTGTTCGCAACAATTTGTAATGGAGTGTGATTTGATTACGTCTTATCACCGTTTCTAGCCGCTCCTGCTAATCCCCTATCGTTTTCTTGTTTCTCTAGTGATTCTTTGCCCCTAAGAGTATTGAATATAATACTAGATGAGTATTCTGCAGATTTAGTTTTCGAGTGTTTGTTGTCATATTATTTTTAAGAGTTTAGTTATTGTTTCATTTCATGGATAAATTACCTGAATTTCTACTTACAATTCTAAATTTAAGAAAAAAAGTTATAAGCGATTTACCTTAGGTTCTCATACATTTTCAAGACGTAGGATGTTTTTTAGAAGCTCTACTTTTCCCCAATACATCATTACAAGAAAAATGTCATTTGATTAACATGAGCTTTATAGGATAACAATGAAAAATAATGACAGAATTATATATAAAAATATAAGACACTTAATGATAGAATGTACAAGCGGTTGTCCTACTGGAAGCGCTTCTGGAAGTACTTTGTACAGCAGGTCTGGTCATTAGCAGGACATTTTTTCCGCGCATAAGCTTGTCCTTCAACGAGGACATGAACGTTCTTCCAGCAGTACCTGTCTTTCCATAGAGACTGGGAATCAGCGTAACTTTTGTTCATACAAATATTATTCGGATATTCCAAAGGCATCGTAAAGTTTTTTAAAAGGAGTGGGCATTTATATACCGTTCATTTGACTTATGACAAAAACTTTACGAAACCATGGCTAACTGATTGTATGTACCAAGATGTTTGCTATGACCTTATTAAATTTTTGGTCACAAGTCAAATGAACGGAATACATATACATACTGCTGTGTACTGAAAGTACCAAAGAAAATGCAAAATGAAAATTAAAAATGAAAAATTAAATTAGCTAGCTCAACGGATAAAAAATTTTAAAAGGCGTAAAAGAACAATTAAACTCAGGGTTACCCCGCAAATTAAAACTAATCAGGAAAGTAAAAAGTGGGTGAAAGAAATCTGACTCTCTTTAATTACCCAAAAATTGAAAAGGTTTAATCAAAATGAAGAACAGAATTAGGAATGACGTTAAATAACAATCAAGAATATTTTTATTACAAAAAAAAGAAAAAACTGTTAATTACAATTATACAGAAAAAAAAAACCGTGGACAAAGGGTCCTGGTCTAAATCAAAACTGTTCAAATCTAAATTACAAAAGGACAATGCTAAATCTCTATCAAAGCAAAAAAACAAATCAGTAGGAAGATAATCCTTTTTATATGAAAACAAATCCACGTGGTTTCAAAATTAAAGAAACATTTAAATACAAGCACAAAGCTTCTATTCACCCAACCGAGGTGATTAAAAATTAATTACAAATCAGCAAAATTAAAAAACGAAAAAAATTAACTTTTAAACTAAAAATGTCTTCCAGAACCAAAAATAATAAATGATCTTATACCTAAATTGTGTACACGACAATATAATAACAATTATTATATAGCGAGTTCCTTGATGGACGAAATAAATTCAATTAAACCCAAACAACACTTTAAATCATAAGAATAAACAAAGTGGCAGCAATGAAATACAAATTTACGTCTACTTACGCCGGCATCTGTCAAGGAACTGCCTGACAAACAAGCCCGCTGCGTACAGCGAAGCCGCAACAGAAACAGTCCGGCAACGGACAAAATCTCAAAACATAATAACATAAACAAAACTAGTGAACGCAAAACATATTAACAAATGAAATTAAATTAAAACGACAGAACACTTAACTAAATAAATCAAACAAACAATTCATTAACTAAATCTTATACAAAATAAAATATTTGAACTTGCAAAAACTCGCCCGAAACATTGACAAAGGCAAATTGGAGTTAACATGAAAGCATCTATGCAACTTAAAAAAAACTCTGGCGAATTACAAGGTGTCGACAGCAATACGTAGGTACCTGCTTCTAATATTTGTAAAAATAGTGTGCTCATTGTTTCCGTTAAAATATACGACTGGAACAGCCACCCGTCTACCTACACGCACGGAATCCATGGTTTACCTGTTTTAGAAACAACAGATCTTTAACCTGTCGTAACTCACTTGCCCTTTGAGGTACATGTGTGGTAGAAAAAATGTGCTAAGAGCTGAAAATGTGTGGAATTCAACGATAGTATTGAAAGTCCTGCTAGCAGTATGCTCAATGCTCATATTTGTCAAAATCAACCGTCCACAATGTATCGTTTTCGCCCTGCTCGTAGGCCCTTCTACGTTCTATCATTAACTTTAAAATGTTCAAATTCAAAAGTAAATTAAGTTGGCCTCTCTCTAGAATGCACTTTTTCAATCTTTTGTTTTAATGATTCACAGCATCTTTAATCTATGCATTATTACAGAATATATACCAGCAAATACCACAATTCTGTGCATAATCTCGGCTTTCTACTTATTTCCACGGTATACACTTCACTTTCCATAACGCCTCAAACTGAAAACTCAGTGGATATAAGGTTGGGATCAGATAGAAAGATAAGATCGTGAAATAGATACTTACCCAAATAAGCTTATAAAGTAGTCGGACAGCGTAGAAATATATATAACAAATAAGTACAGACTGTTTCAAAATGAAACTTCTCGAGAGCGTTTGATACTATAGATCACCAGATGTTGCTGGCTGTTTACATTATATTGGAATTGGTTGATGAAGCCATAAATTTTTTTGCTTCGTACCTGGAATTTAGGAGTTGGAGAGTCACTTTGGAGGCCGTACATCTGAGGCTCTCGCAGTAAAGTCTGGCGTTCTTCATGGATCGATTTTCAGACCCTTCTTTCTGTATTTACACCTCTAATCTATTCGTGAATTTAACTTCCAACTACCACCTTTATGCCGATGATACGCAAGTTTACGTCACCTTCAATGCTACGAATCAGGACCACGCACTATACCAGTTTCAGAACGATGTACAGGACTGAGTGATGTCTGCAGAAGCATTGTCTACACATCAATCCATCCAAAACAGGTATGCAACTCTTCGACAAAGACAGTCTCCGAAGTGCATGTCGCGGAGTATTAGTATTACCATTGATGGCATACAGGTACAGCAGTCTGAATGTGTGAAAAATCTAGGAGTACTGATAGACATCAAACTTCCGATTTAAACAGCACGTAAACAAACTCATTCAGGTAGAAAACGACAAATAAGAGTGTGAAGCAAAAACGTAATCAGAAAAACAAAAATTTTGAGTGAATTATTGCAATATTAATTTTGACAGGTGCTATAATTTTATAGGTCACTTCAGTTTTTTACTTCTTAAAAATATAATAATACAATAACAATATTATATTAGTATTCTAATAATTTATAAGTAGTATCCTTTAGAATGGAATTATATATTTATGAAAGCGTAAATAAATACAATCCGCTATTAGGCACTTTTCTATTCGTTTATTACATTTTTTTTTTATGTTTTGGCATCCATGTGCTCTCTTCGGATCTTTTAATCTTAATTATTATGACGTTTTTTTAAAGACCTGAAGATGGCACACAGACGCTGAAACATGTATTATATAAAACAGATATATAATAATGTATAATAAAGGAATGGAAAGTACCAAATACCGAATTGTACTTATTAATTTATTCTCTAACATTCTAATAATTACCGGAACCAAAGCAAAAACATAAAATATTGTTTTAAGAAACAACTGTATCTTCAAGACAGAGGACTTACGGATATTAATGTATAAAGTTTGAAATATATTCTTCATGGTAAGAGAGTTTTAAGTAAGTATTGTTATCTACATTGAGAAAAAGTATTGTTTTAACAAAAAAAAATATTTGTGCCAAACAATTTCTGCATTTGTATATTCTCAACAATTTGTAATTTTAATCTAAATATCCGGAAATGTTTAAATTAATTGTTTGACACAAAAATGCATGTATCTATTTCACAAATATTTGTTACGGTTTGGAGTTATTGCAATGCACGCGCTTAATGAAATTAGTTTTTTGCAACATAAATGGATAGTTTTAATTAAACAGTCATCTGCGTTTAATAAAAACTAGCAGTATTCTATTCAATAGACAGTGTATATTTGTATTAATACTTAAAATATTCTTCCAATAAAAACAATATTTTCAGAGAAAAAATAGTGATGGTAGTAAGTAAGCCACAGGCTATGTTTTTGAAACTGAAACGATACAAACGAACTTTTGCACATAGCAAAAATAATTGAATATTAGTTTCCTAACTACCGATACTAAACAAGAACCAACACTTAAGTGATACATTACGATCTCAAAATAAACGCCATAACGCAGAAAAAGTTTAAATGCTTGCGTACTCACCAATGAAAGACATTTACATATTCTTCAAATCCCATAGTTTTTCAATAGAGTTCACACACCCAAGTCTACAACAATAGCTGACTCAGTTAGGTACATGATTCATTTGTAAGAATATGCATATTTAATAATATAGGTATGCATATTATAATTAAAATGTAGTGTACTGAAATGAAGTAACTATAACAACAAAATACCTACTTATTGCTAATGTAGATGGTACAAATTACAAACACGATGTATAGAAACGTTTTTGGCAGGCAAAAAATGACGAACAACTAAACATAACCAACATTATTAACGCCCAACACAAATTATAAACGTGTGACACAATGTGCACGCGTATGTTTTCAAAAATATTTTTTAATAAATCTAAACCGTGATATATTGAATGAGAAACAGACCAGTTTTTTCAACAAATATTTTATTTCAACAATATTTTCTTGCTTTGACACTAAAAAAGAATCACGTTGTTTCGTTTAATGCGTTTAAGATGTTGTTGTCGCAAACAACAAAAAATATATTGAGCCAATAAATCATATTCTAAAGTTATTGCGCCAAAATAGTTGTTGAATCAAAAAAAACAAAAAACTCAAGTAAAATAAAATGTTTATTCCAACCTTATTTGTTTAGAATATCGATATTTTGCTTTAATTAAAATCCTTTGATCAAATATATAAATCAAAATTCGTTTTTTTGATATAAAGATTCTTTCACTTAACATTCCAATTACACAATAATCTTTGTAAATAATCCCACTATTTTTCCATAGGGAGTTTTATGGTTTTTTAAATTTAAGCCGAATAGCATTATATTATATCACTGTTTAATATAGAAGTCCATTAATTGTTTGTAGATGAATTATGAATTCGCCTGATTACAGAGTTTAATAAGAAGAATATTTTCATTTTTTTCAACATAATATTGTAAATGTATCAGTTTAGTAATTTCGCTAGTCAATGAGCAATACATTAAGCATTCCAATTATCAATACTAGAAAATTGGTACACAAAAGAAACAGCAAGTATAGTGGATATGTCGGAAGTGATACATAGTATTATGAAACTCAAAAGAAAATGCGTATAGCATTCTGGTAAAACCTGATAGTATAACTGTTACTCAACACTTGAAGTGAAATATTGCACGACGTATATAAACTGCGTATAATTGGCGGCAAGCCAAGTGTTTCTTGTAAAGCATCCCAGCAAGTTAGCAGAAGTTTTGCATTTTAAAGGTCGCCATTCAAGAGTATTAAAGAAGGTATAGTTGGCTTACTTACTGTACGTTAACTAATACAACTTTGTATCAAAATATAACAAAGGGTCTTTTATGCATGTTTCCTATGTGATGTGAATGTTAATCGCTTGTCAGCATTATAACTTAGTGCTGAAAACAAAATGATATACTACTTTTGCCTTCATTCTCTAATTTGGTAAAATTTGATTATATCAAATTGTGTAGAAAAGTAAGGAAATTATTCTTTTTATATGATACTTAGATTATACGTTTATAAAATCATGAGTACTAAATCACCTAAACTGACTGTTTAACAGTTCTTAAGCTGAAATACTAAGTGCTAAATAATTAATCTCCTCAAATAATTGATATAAAATCCAAAAATCCGGCCCCCAAACATCTGCCAACAGCGTCCGATCCACAAATATTTTCCACTCCATCAATTCTGAATGAGCCAGTCGTCGTCTTGCATAATTTAAAGCAAAGAAACGCACGCAAAACAGACAAAAGCGACGACTAGTGGGTTGGCGGAAGGTGGTACTCGGTAAGTTATTGCGGAAACGCTCCACAAGTTTCAGAAGACGTTCTAAGCCGAACATTTGTGTAGAGTAATGATTACAATTATACGTCACTGACCTATAATTATCACTCAACGGTCGCAGCTTATAGCCCTCACGGGAACCACTCGCAGCTTGGTTCGGCCTCGGGATCTTTCTGCACGCGAAATACCGTGCGTCCTCACGTATACAGGCGGTGTAGCGCGCGCATAAGTTGGCAATACCGCATACACTATGTATCGGTGTTTACGTTAAGCTTTAGCGTTATTTTATTAGGGTTGGCGATTCGTCAGCTCTGTATCGTGTGTGGTGAGGCAACGAGTGTGCTTTATATACTAGTAGCAATCTGATTTTTGTAACTATTCCCAGATAGCACATTTAAGAATAGGGGCATAATGAAAAAAAAACATTCGTATATTCCACGAATATTTCAATATACAAGATCTGTCATTTAACTGGGCATCAATCAATCACGCTTTCCTCAAGCACTTAAAAACGAAAATGTTTTAAGTAAAAGTTATTAACGTTTAAGTGCTCTATAACTCAAAATTATCCAGTCTCTAGAAAAGTCTACGGTAGAAAAATTGCGCCAAAAAAGATTAATCACAATTAATTATCAGAATCTTTACTCAGAAAATTTCTTTCCAAAATGGATAAATTTATATTCCTTGCGTCAAGAAGAAAATAATAGACTAATATGAAACGTACTTCAAACAAATGATCCAAAACTTTTGAGATTTGTCGGAGCTATAGCAAATTATTACGTTTTAATGTACACTGTCAGGGTAGTTATATATTTAAACCTAATTGAAATTCCTATAAATAATATATTTCAAACAAAAGGAAGAAAATGCTATTGTAATTACTCAAGGCCTGCAAATGCGTCAACAAATTTATATTTTTATATACAGACTTTCCAAGCCGTTTGACACACCTTAACCATAAATTCTACTTCTTAAACTCAGACTTAGATTTTACTGCGAAAAATATAAACTTTCTAAAAATATTTAAACATCGTGTCTGTTATGTTGCTTATAATGGCTTCATATCGAATTCCTTTGTAGCTTGCACTGGGGTACCAGAAGGTCATACTTGGGTCCCTTATTATTTAATGTTTATTTCAACGATCTCTTGTCATTACTGAATTGTAGAATTGCAGCGTATGCTGATGATTTAAAGATTTATAATAGAATGTCTTCCTTATCTGATCGTGGGTTATGCATAAAACCGTAACATTGTAAATCATTGATGTGATTGAAAAAAACAACCTCAAATGTGAATAAGTGTGCTGTCGTTTCATACTCGAAGTGTAACACCACAATAAGTTTTCCCTATTCAGCTAATAATATTCCTATTTGTAGATATAATCCGTGACCTTGGTGTTATTTGACTCTCACCTATCGTTTAACTGCCATACTGACACAAATCGCTTAGCTCTGCCTCCAAAAAATTGGGATTCCTAATACGATCTTCAGACACTTTACTAATGTTAATGTTTCTTTGTTTTAAGCCCAAACTCGAATTTTCAGTTATTTGGTATCCTTTTCCTTTATCACGAACTCATTTTTGAGAGGGTGCAGAAACGGTTCCTAAAGTATTTATCGCTTAATTAGACTATGTTTATCTACCTCGCGGTACTAATTATGATGATTTACTTGATAGGCATAATATGACCTGCCTCACACGTCGAAGAATAGATTAACCATGCTGTTTTCTTATTAAACTTGTCCAAAATAGAGTTGATTTCCTCTCCGCATCCCATAATACATTCAATATCCCTATTAATGGCAACGGATATGAAGCAAGACTTGGTTCTTGGACGCTCTTAAGACCTGAGATATATTAAAACTTTTGTGAATGTAAAAGTTTTTATGCAACGGTTTTCCATATACACTTTCACACAACTCATTCAATGGATTTCAACATACACTGATTAGTTAAATAGATGTGTATTTGTCTGGTGTTATTTTGTGCCGTGCATTTATGACAAGTGGTATGTAAGTTAAATACCTGCAAGCCTGAATTAAAGCATGATTACTAATATTTATTGTTCAACTATACCCTAAAAGGAATTTATTCGCAAAGTTACTAAATACTTTAATTAATCTCTCAATTTCATTTAAACTGCGTCAAATATAGTGATATTTGGACAATAGTAACAGAATTGGTTCACATCTAACATGTGCAGTTTTATCATAAAAATCGCGTCATCTACTTTTCCACTCCAAAGCAGGATATAATTTTTCATCCCAGAAATCACGTAACAAGAAGTGGTAAAAATACAACTTTCTCTAAGCAGTGGGATAATATCTTTTATAAACAAGATAGCTCCAGACTTAATAGGCAAGAAATTAGGTGAAACTCAAATTTACACCGGATATTATATCGTTAGTAAGAATGAGAAACATAATATTCCACATCGAATAGGAGATTTTTCGACATCCCTCAAATATTTACGTATTGTTGTTATTAACTTAATAAACCTTAGGACTAATGATTTAAAAAATCACATTGGCTTTTTACCACAAATCCCAATGTCCTTCAACATATTTCCAAAAATAGGAAATATTAATATTTATTACTTTAAAATAAAATCATCTCATAAACAATAATATAATAATATTGCCAAAGGAAATCTATTATATATTCGTTTATTTGGCTCCTGTAATATGTGGCGGTAGTGAATAGAATAATTTTCGTCGCAATCGTTGTGAGTGAATCAATTCAACTCAGCTCATTTGACTTAACCAATTCAGTAATGTTCACAGCTTGCTATGAATCAATCAAGTAAACTTCAAGTTAACGAATATTCGCGATTGTTATTGACCTGCATATTGAGCATGCTATACTATCAACAATATTAAATTGAAGAATAATTTTACAGCGATAGTTGTTGGTTGCGAAAAAATTGCCCATGATTATCACAATACATGTTTTTTTTTTTCTTACATTACAGTTAATCATCAAGTTACACGCTTCTGGTCATGCAAAATAACTGTAACTTAAAGAAATTTTGTCGAGTGTGCAACAGGTTTAGTAACAACAGTTTACTTCAAACATTCTTCTCATTTAGTTGCATCCGTGTTTATAATATTTTATGTAAATGTTTAAATACATATGTATTATTATTAACTACAACTGTAAAAGCTTTAAAATCCGTATTAAGTATATAATTCATCGGTACAAATATAGTGAATAAATATACTCTTAGCAGCCATGATTTTATTTATTCAAAATATCATGTTGGTAGTGACAAATAAAATACATCTGTCATGTGTACTGTATTGGTTTATTGACACTCAAAAATGTTTGCAGTAAATCATAAAGTTTTATTTATCGAATCATACTTTAGAAATGTTAAAATAGAAATGGAGGAATATGGTTTATACTCTTTGCAGCCTATGTTTGCACTTCAATGATTTCTATTCGCTGTCTTCTTTTATATATGTATCATATTTAATAAATGCATTAGCTGACGTACACTTTTCATTCAAGGTATGTTATCTGTTTGGTTTTTGCAATAAATTGCAAACCATTGAAAATAACGGGGAGGGTATCGTTTAATACTTTATTGCGTTCATATGGTGAATATTTTATGAAAGTTGACGTAAAAATAAAAATATGTATTGTTTCATATTTATATTATTAACAAAAATATTTATTGAATGTATGAAATATGTGTACCATACAATTAGTATTAGGACTATGTAAAATGATTTGTTATAATAATAAAAACGAATTTTATTTCATCTTATTATTCTTTAATCAACGATTGTAATAATATTTTATATAACAATTGACACATTTCGTTCTGTCGACGAAATTCACTTAATAAATTGGTTATTGATATTTGAGCAGTACTATTCTCAGTGTATTTGATCATATGGTACTTTTCACAGGGAGCTGAAATATATGTCGATTTCCTTATTCATCGAAAGCAGGTCGTGTACTTTTTTCGCGCATTTTACTCTATTTTTTTTTCCATCCTGACCCGAATCTGTAAAATTCCAACTTTTAAAGTTCCCATTCCGCCCTCGCGTCTCGGATTTTACACCGTCTCTTACATTTTAAACACCTGCTTCCCCATTTACGTACGATATCACGGCCTGTTTATAAATTTATACCCGCGCCCCGGGAGTCAAGAGAGGCCGCTTACTGCCCCCCACCCCGCTGTCTTCCTTCTCCGTTTACACTCCATTTGATTATACTCGCCATTATTAATTTCACGGTTAAGCGACCGGTAAAACTCCTCACGACGTTTATATTTCTAACAGCCCACCGTTAGATGGCGTATCGCATTATCAATTCATTAATAACCTCGTCCTTGTATATAGGTAACATAGAAATCAGAGATTAAGGATGGCTTTTCCTCAACGCAGAAAAGACGCGAATATTTTTTCGGCGAATTTATAAAGTTTGCGTACGAAGTTTCGCGCAGAGGTTACGTAAAATTCGGTTAGTGGTGGTTGTAAAGTTAAGATTGAGATTTTGAGAGATTGATGAACGTCGCTGGAGCCCGGTATGGAGAATTTGACGTTCATGTTTTTATAATGTTTCAATCAGTGAGATGGGAAAAGAGCAAAGTTCTGGTTTTGGATGAGATTTTCTTTTATGTCGTTCCAGTTTTATGCCAAAATTTAAAAAGTGTCGTTATGTGTGACAAAGTTATTGGAAATATTGGGAGATGCCGTATGAAAGGAACACCATACTTTACTTCTTTTGTCTACAAGAATATCAATACCAATTCCACTTATTAAGTATTGCTGTGTATTAATTGAAATAAATAAAAATGCTAAACTGATTTTTAAATGAAAAAAAAAAGAAAAATTAGCTAACTCAACGGAAAAGATTTTAATGAACACAAAAGAACTATTAATCTCAGAGTTACCCTCGCGAATTAAAACTTTATTCTAACCACGAAAAGTAAATTGTGAGTAAATGAAATCAGACTTTTCTAATAGCACGAAAAATTGTAAAGGTTTAAAATAAAATAAAAGAACAGAATTTTTAACCCAGTGACGCTATTAAACAATCAATTTATTTTAACAAAATGGGCTAAAATACAATTGTGTTGAAAAAACCCTTGAACTGAAGGTTTTGGCCTAAAATAAAAACTGCACTAGACTCTAATATAAACTAGGATATATATACACAGCCAAAAAGAAAGGTTTTATTTGTTCAGGAAGATTATTCAATTCAAAACCCTTTGAATTTCTATCCACGTGGTTTCCCAAATTAAAATAATCTAAGCGTAGACAAAAGCTAGAAATTTACAAAAATGTAAAAGCTAAATAAAGAACAAAGCTTCTACTCACACAAACGAGATGACAGGCTAAAATACAATTGCGCTGAAAAAAACCCTGAACTGAAGGTTCTGGCCTAAAATAAAAACTGCACTAGACTCTAATATAAACTAGAACAATGCTATTTCCTATACACAGCAAAAAATAAAGGTTTTATTTGTTCAGGAAGATTATTCAATTCAAAACCCTTTGAATTTCTATCCACGTGGTTTCCCAAATTAAAATAATCTAAGCGTAGACAAAAGCTAGAAATTTACAAAAATGTAAAAGCTAAATAAAAGAACAAAGCTTCTACTCACACAAACGAGATGACAGGCTAAAATACAATTGCGCTGAAAAAAACCCTGAACTGAAGGTTCTGGCCTAAAATAAAAACTGCACTAGACTCTAATATAAACTAGAATAATGCTATTTCCTATACACAGCAAAAAATAAAGGTTTTATTTGTTCAGGAAGATTATTCAATTCAAAACCCTTTGAATTTCTATCCACGTGGTTTCCCAAATTAAAATAATCTAAGCGTAGACAAAAGCTAGAAATTTACAAAAATGTAAAAGCTAAATAAAAGAACAAAGCTTCTACTCACACAAACGAGATGACAGGCTAAAATACAATTGCGCTGAAAAAAACCCTGAACTGAAGTTCTGGCCTAAAATAAAAAATGCAACTAGACTCTAATTAACTACATGCTATGTCCTATACACAGCAAAACTAAAGTTTATTTGTTCAAGGAGATTTTCATTCAAAACCCTTTGAATTTCCTATCACAGTGTTCCCCCAAATTAAAATAATTAATAGCGTAACAAAACTAGAAAAATTTACAAACAAATGTAAAGCTAATAAAAGAACAAAGCTTCTACTCACCAGAGACTGACAGGCTAAAACAATTGGTGGAAAAAACCTGAACTGAAGGTTCTGGCCTAAATAAACTGCCTAGACTCTATATAACTAGCAATATGCTATCTTCTATAACACAGCAAAAATAAAGGTTTATTTCAGAAGATTATTCAATTCAAAACCCTTTGAATATTTTCTTCACTTGGTTTCCCCCAAATTAATAATCTAAGCGTAGACAAAAGCTAACGAAATTTACAAAACATGTAAAAGCTTAAAAATAGAACAAAGCTTCTTCTACTCAATCCAAACGAGATGACAGGTAAATACAATTCGCTGACAAAAAACCCTGAACTGAAAGGGTTGGCCGTACAAATAAAAACTGCAAAAATAGAGACCTAATATAAAACTAGAATAAGTATTTCCTATACCGCAAAAAAAAAAGGTTTATTTGTTTAGAATTTTCAATTCAAAACCTTTGAATTTCTAATCCACGGGTTTTCTCAATTAATAATCAAGCGGGATAAAGCTAGAAATTTACAAAAAGGAAAAGCTAAATAAAGAAACAAGCTTAACTTACAAACGAGGTGATAGATAAATAAAGATACAGCAATAGAATAACGAAAAAATTAACTCTTTCAATATAGACGAAGAAAAAACTAAAATAAATCTTCTAAACAAAAATATAATTGTTCATATCTATAAAGTGCCAACTTTAATACACTAACAATTTTACAAAATAATCTTGATTGACTATATTAAGAAATTAAAATTAATTTTTTAAACAAAATGAATAACAAATGGAAAATGATTAATAAAATCGTCTACTCACACCAATATCAGAACAAGGAACTCCTTCATAAAATCCTACATTGTTTTTCTTACAAAAATCCCCTCTTCAAATTCGTACAACGCAGACGTGAACATTACAAATTAATACAAACAATTCAATATTTAATAGAATAGCATTAAACAGGCAAGCGAACAATAGACATTTTAATAACTGATTAATAAAAAAAATCTTAACACTACATATTAAATCACACAATAAATAATATACTCTTACTAACTTTTCAAACAAAAAAATTGTAAAATTCTCGGTAATTGAAATCAGCTGTCGGACACGAAATCGTGACAACCATAATATGCAACTTAAAATACACCTCAGTGATAAATGGGTTGTATAAAACCATACCAGTATGTATACGAATTTCTCCGTATAATATATTAGGTTGACCAGTAGCACTGAAGAACCTTGGTAAGGTGAAACATATGCATGCTAATATCAACCGAGTATTACACACATTTATAATGTGAAAATTTATTGGCTTCTCTTTATATCCACTTCAAAAATGCTTGATGATGTTTTGAAAGACAGAACCTTGTTTCCTGTATAAATCCTTTTTAAATAATGTTTACTTATTTGTCGGTATCAAGTGACAAGTGTGACACCGTCTGGCCTTAAAGTACACTCTTACCAAAGGCTGTTGCAAGAGCATTCAAAACTCTAAAAATTGATTCATTACTAACCACTAAAGTGCCGTTTTTCTTGTGATCATATGCTATAATACAACTCACATTTCTAAATACATCGAAATGTATTAATACCATTTAATAATAATAAACAACAATTCTAATGAAATGCAGAAGTACAGTCCTTACCCCGTAGTGGATGGTTTAATGCCTCGAAGACCATTCAACAATTACACATTCTCTCCTTATTTGAATCAATATTCCCCACAATTATTATTAATTCAAACTGAAAAGCGTAGATATTCGTACCGGTTTTTTTTATAGGCGCGTTGTGTGCACTGGCCGTATATTTTCGAGGGTGGTGTAAAAACAACAGAAATAACAGAAAAGCCTACCTCACCGGTCATTCGATGATTTATGACGTCGCGAAGGACGTGTAATTAAGTCATGACCATTTCGTTTACATAATTCTCTGAAGGCGGCGATTACGTCGCTCTACGACGGGCCCTAATTACCTGTAATCAATCTTTGACGGATACGTTAATTACTTTTTTTATCATTTAGTGGAGAAATTGCCTTATTTTTTTTCTTTTTATACACTGTGATACCTTTATTTGAGAGGATTTATAATTGATTTTACATTTCGATACTTACGTAAGACATTTAGGACGTATGTAGTAGACGATTTCGTAAAATGTCTTATTCATACAAAGACCATCCCACCTCTTGATGAATCTGTTGAATGAAAAAGTTCTAAATAAAGCTAAAAATGGGTGAAAACGTTAAAAAGAAGTAAAAGCAAGACGGAAAAGCAAAATGTCGAAAGGAAGGCGTTTGAACAATGTTATTAGACGTTTAAAACCCAGTTTAGAATTCTATAATTGTCAATTCACAATATCACAGATTAAAAAAATATTTTTCATTTCTCAATAGAATGATGTCAGCAAAACATAGACATAAAAATGAAGTAACTTAATATATAAAGCACAAATACATTAGTAATATTAAAAACAAAAACATACTATACTATGTAGTAATGGAAATGCATTAACTTTAAACTTTCCGACAACTGGTTAAGATAAAGATAAAATTGGTGCGGTTTGATCTAGAGTTTCCAGAAAAACTACAGCTTCTTTTCGTATTCAATCTGCTATTTCCTTTACCAATTAAATTATACCAGCCATTCAAATATCCTGGTATCCTGTACTAATCTGTACAGGCCTCTGACTGGTTGATCAAAATAATTCTCTGGGGTTCACTTTTGGCTTCCCAAAAATTACCTTCTTACGACCGTTGTTCCCCTCAGGGGAGCCTCCCCCCAAGGAGCCAGAAGACCATAGTTGTAAATTAAAATCTTACATCCTTCCCCTAGAAAAAGGATGACCACAGAAGGTTGCTTTCCACATGATGGACAATATTATGTCCCAATCCTTGTTAGTTACATGAACCCTTCCTGTCTTTGTATGGACATTTACGATAACAAAGTTATAAGATCTGTTTTTGATCGTCTATATTGTGGCATGTAAAATGTATGTAAAATGTTGAATACATCATTGCATCATTATTCAGATTATTGTCCAAATTTCACAACAATCCACTCTAATTAATTATTAATTAATTTTAGATAATTAAACTCAGAATTAATTAAAAAAATCCTGTTTGAATGGTGTAGAATTAAAATGTAATTTTCCTTCCCATTTAAGTTTTATTTAAAAACAAAATTTACAACATGTTTCGATCTTCACATTGTCATTGAAATCTCTCACACATTCTCCATCGATCTTCCACACAGTTCACGTGTCTCTCTCCATTAATTAAGTTGTCTTACACTAAAAGTATATTGCCTTTGCCGCTAATTTTAAAGAGTGTTTCGACTTTTTTCAACTTATTTTAACATATAACAATACATTACCTGATAATGGCGTCACGCCGGAGCATGTTGTAAATTTTGTTTTTGAATAAAACTTAAATGGCAAGGACAATTACATTTTAAACTCAGAATTGTGTCAAATCTTTATAGACCTTGAAAAAGCGTTTGATAGTGTATTAAGGAAAGTAATATGGAAGAAGTGTACCAGTATCTTTTATAAAAGCCATAATGAGGTTGCATAATCAGAGCAGGATGTATGTAAGGACCGATAACGTGAAATCAGCTAAATTTACTATTAACACAGAACTGAGGCAGGGAGGAGTTTTAAGTCCGACACTCTTCAATCTGATGATAGGTGACATTGCAAAAGAAACCAGAATTGACACGAATAAACTATACATAGCCCAAAAAGAACTGAAAGCGATGTATCTATGGGAACGCCTATTCGCGGATGATTTGGTAATATCCGCAAAGAATGAAACAAAAATAAGAAATAATTTGCAAAAAAAAAAGAAATTTTCGAAACAATGCAGAAAAACCAAAAGTAAGAATATGCAGCACAAAAAATAGAACAATAGACACAGAAGTAAATAACAAAGAGATAGAGTGAGTAGAGAACTTCAAATATTTAGGAGTACATTAACAACAAAGGGTTACAAGATATAGAAACTAATAAGAGACTAGAAAGCGCATCAAGACTGCACCACTCAATTACAAACACATTTACCGACCGTGATTAGCTTTTTACGAAGATAAATGGCGTCATCTTTGAGATCTTGTAATATGCTGCAAATTATGTTAAAAGGATCTTTTAATATTTGTTATACTTTCGGAGATATTAATAAAAATTGAAAAAAAGCTCAAACTTTGGAGTGGGGTGGAGCCCAAAATCGAACAATTGGACCGCTAAAAAAAATACGTACTTCTTAGTTTAAGGTACTCTTACAGTCTGTGAAGTTTCATCGAAATCTGAATTTGCACTTGCTGGTGTTCCCTTGTTAGTGAAAATCAACAATGACAGACAGAGGTGAAGCAGATAGGCAAGGCCAAAAGACCTACAAAAAGAAGCAGAAGTATAACAACTTGGAACGACACTATCAACAAAATCCTGGAACGTATGGAAGTGGATAGGAAAGAGGCAAGGAAATTGGCTAACAACAAAAGGAAATGGAGGAAATTTAGGTAGATGGGCATCGGGATTATATATATATAATTTTATATAACGAAATCAATAATCAAAGAGATACGTAACGTCAATTAAAAAGGCTAACATTAGCATGTGATTTCATGCAGAAATCTTAATCACTAACTCGTGGCGCCATCTATAAGCATCCATCGAAGCCTTAATTCAAACAGAGGCGTATAACAATACTTAATCTTGAAACTGAATTGATAACAATGTTTCTTTACTATAAAAATTTAGTCTACCGAACAAATACATAGGTACTTATGCAAGTAACATGTAATTGCTACAATCTGCAGTATTTTAATCTAGCTTTTTTCAGAATATGCTTTTCACTATTTATTTCCTTCCGAATATGCACGAGGAAAATCAATATATTTAGCTGTTATACATGAAAAAATAAATTAACGGTATCTTTCGTAGATCCAAAATTGGTGGAGGTGCCAAGTAGATTGAATATTTGCTGCTTTTATACAATACATTTAAGTTTAAACAACCTTTTACAAAAGCATATTTTTCTTATGAAGATAACTATAATTATGCACTCGTTGTACCCACACAATTTTAAATAATTAATAAGTTAATACGAATAGCCAATTGCCAATGCTATTTCAACACACCATTATTTTGTAAATTATTTCGATATTTTAAACGGGGATGAGTTTGTTTATTGAATACTTTATGACCGCCAACGTATTCAATTGAAAGTATGTTTTAACGTGCACAATTTAATAATAATACATTTATTATTATTATAGAAGTAACGTTAAAATTTAACAGTTATTTTAAAATTGATTACAAAACTCGCATTTGTTGTATAAATAATAAATTATTCGTGGGTTAATTTAATATTCGAGTGTTTTATCATAGGTATATCGATGAATGTATGTACGCGAATACATTCCCGACAAAATAGAAGCAAAATAAATTGTTTAGTTGATGCTTAACATCTTCTAGTAGTATATCTTGTGAAACAGGAGCTGATGTAATAGATTTCAATTGCCTGGGGTTTCCGAATACAAATGTCTGCCACTATAGATCACCCTTATATAAAGTTTCTCTCCCCTAAGACCGTCGTCTTTATCGAGTAATCGTTTCGAATCCAATTGATCTATCAATATGTATAAGGTCTTAACTTTTACTGTCGCGTCGAGGACGTCCCCAGAAGTTTATATGTTGATTTATTTCGACCCGAAACGTACTTCTAACGAACTTTTTTAACTCGCTATTCATGTTAGTTACTTGATAAAGAATTCAAATAAGAGAATTACACCTAAGCAGCTCATATAAAGGTTACCTAAATATTACTGTAATAAAAACAAAACAAAAACAGCGGTCTACTGAAATTACGTAAAATATATAGAGTTTAATTCTTCCAGTGTTGACTTGTGTGAGTACATGATAAACGAAAAAAGTAAATTGAAATCAGGTCCAAATCACACGAACTCTCTTTATTAATAACTAAATAATAGCAACATGTTTCAAGTGGTTAAACTGTTCAAAATACTAAGTTAAATTGATGAAATAGTGAGGATATGGTAAAATTATAAACGAGACGAAAACACTAACATTTTAAAATTAACTTTGAAAGAAATATATTAACATTAATTCCCTTATTGCTGAAAGCAGTTTGTTGTGTTCAGAAATGATTTTATAAAAAAAAAAAGAAAAATAGTTTGATTTCTCTTGTCTATGTAAGAATATTTATTGCTTGTATTTCCATAAATGTTACTACGTTTATTTTGAGAGTCGAAATTATATGTAAATTATAATTTATATTGTTATGCTTTTCAGGTATATAAAAAATCCGAAAAAGTATATGGCAAAGGACTGATCTTTATTTATGTATATAAACAAGAATCCGGCATACAGAAAACCTAGTATATATTGTTTATTTTTTATTATTACCCTTAACCATTCTAAAATTGATATTTTGATAGCAATATAGGTGTTTTCTTTTTTTTTTCAATAAAAAAATAAAATACAACAATCTAGTGGTTTTTTATTCACCTAGCTACCTCTCTGATAAATCAATGAATACTGTGAAAAGTGACCTTCTACTTGCTAGGTGGCACGGAACATTCTAGAAGCACCAAAGCACCTGTCAATTTAGCATTCCAGGCGCTTGCTAACGAATAGATAGAAAATGTAATTATCGTCATAAAAACCCACTAAATAGTGTATATATTGCTCTGTTTTTTCATAACAAATGCCGGGACTTCAAAATTTTAATTTTTTTTTACTTCAATAAAATGAAATATTATAATTAAATTTACAATTTCTTTTCCTTTTTTTTTAATTTTCTTACATAAAGAGCGCGCCCCAAATATGGTTATAAAAATCCACTAAATAATGTATATATTGCTATGTTTTTCGTAACAAATGACCAGGACCTCAAAATTTTATTTTTTTTTACTTCAATAACATTAAATATTGTAATTAAATTTAAAATTGCAATTTATTTACAATTTCTTTTCCTTTTTTTTAAATTTGCTTACCTAAAGAACGCGCCCCCAAAGCCCCTCCTCCGATTATCTAAATTTGAGAAAATGTAATTAGCAAATATCGTTGTAAAAACCCACTAAACGTGTAATAAAAAAATGTTTTAACACAAAACAAGCGTAATTCTTTAGTTCAAAAGCAAAATGCTATGCTTTCTCAATTTTAAATCACAGGTACGTATTGCTGTGGTCTGGCACCCGGGTTTCGGAAATTCAAATTTGTATTTTTATTAATTCCAAATCATCTTTATCAATGTAATGATAGAGTTTCCACAATTTTAATATTTTATTTTGAAAAGATTTTGTTAATAGAATTGTTTGTTAAGTTTAATGTAATTGTTCTGTTGTGTATTTTAATTTCATTCAATTGTACATATTGCGTTCATCAGTATTGTATATTTTGTAGTTTATATGCTAGAATTTTCTTTGCATTTCATGCGCTGCTTTGGCACGCAATTGTAAATTGTTATATGTATGCGATGTTTGGGCCCCTAAAAGGTAGTTCCTTAAACGATGCCGGAGTAAGTACATGTCTTTTATTTTCTTTGCTGCCATTTTTGGTGAATTCATTTTTATTTAAAAATGTTGTTCGGTTAATTTGAAATTTTCTCATCCTTCAAGGAACTCATTAAATAATTGCTGTTGTATTTTATTGTGTACACAAGTCGGATGTAAGATCAGTTATTTTTTTATTGTTCTAGAAGGTATCGTTTTTTTAGTTTAAAGAGTTTAATTTTCCGTTTCTTAGTTTTCAAATTAGTTTTTTTTTGTTAATCACCTCGGTGTAGGTGAAAAGAAGCTTTGTGCTTATGATTAAATTTCAATTTTAATACACTTGTTTTGTCCACGTTTAAATTAATTTAGGTTGTTGTAATTTTGAGACCACGTGGATTTTTTTTGTGAAATAAGATTTTCTTCTAGAATAAATTTGTCTTTTGTTTTGATAAAGGATTTGCATCGTCCTTTTTAATTGTAGAGTCTAATGCAGTTTTTGTTTTCGGCCAGAATCTTAAATTCATGGTTTTGTTTCTGCATAATTGTAATTAAATATTTTTTTTTCCTTTTTTTTTATAACAATAAATTTAATGATTGCTAACGTCATTCAAAGTTTCCATTCTTTTATTTTCGATTCAACCTTTTCAATTTTAATAATTATATATATATATAATAAAAAACTTACGCCCACATTTTACTTTTCAAGATTAGTTTAATTCTGAAAGTAACCCTGAGGTTATTAGTTCTTTTAAAATTTTATCCGCTGAGTTAGTAAATTTAAATTTTCATTTTTTTTACTTTTCATTTTGCATTTATGCTGGTATCATCAGTACACAGCAGTATGTTGGAATCATAAATACTATATAAAACAATTTATTTAATACAAAAATAGCATTTAATAGCACTTTAAATAAATGAGGTTAAAGAAATGTCAAAAATAGAGTAAATTTGAAAATCAGAGCCATCTATCCGTAAATGGCAGAAACTAAATTTATAAGAAATCTGTAATCCGGGTTACCGATATATCTAAAAATAATTATCCAAGTTATGGATATATGTTAAAAATAACTATTTTATCACAGACTATCTTAGTGATGTTGAAGACAACCCTTAAATATTAAAAAAATTTAAAAAAAAATAATGGCGGTTCATATAAATCTAACCCTAAATTAACGTATTGTGAATAATAAATTACAAAAATTTAATTTACTGATTAATATTGAATTGAAACTAAATCATTATTTTCTTTTTTAGGTGGGATATACTTGATGAGAATACTTGGATGCGAACGGACACTCTATAATTCTCTGGGTCAGAGTGGACGTTCTATTTGGGTCCTCACGTAACGGTCATAAATTGGAATGGTATTCTGGCCAGGATTCTTCGTAGGAAATTTACAGGTCAAAATTTTTACAGTAAGAAATTAACAAATTAATGTATTTTTGCTATTAACTGCAATGATTAATTTCTTACTGTAAAAAGCTTGCAATCTTTGCATATTCGCCGTCCTGCCGGCACTTTAAGATCTAATATCGACATAGGTCGATATATCGCTCGAATCTACACTCTCTTCTCTAGTCTAATTGATAGGGCACTCATCCGGTAAACAAGAGTGTGTAGGTTCTAATCCTGCGTGAGGAGGAATGTAATGATTGTAATGATTAAGAGAATTTTTCTTGGGAAAAATTCCTCTTAATCGTTATAGTTATTAGCCGATTATTAGCAGAAATACATTAATTTGTTAATTTTCCTTTTTGTTTAGGAAAAAATACTGAAGTTTTCTTTGTATTTCTACTTTTAAACAAGTAAACTTCTATGGAAATGATCACTACTTTAGAAATTCTACTTGTGAATATTCCAGACTACATGAAAAAATCTTGGAAAAGTTACCCACATTTTGAAATATTACTATGAATATTCAAGGTTACATGAAAAAGACCTTCAAACAATAACTAATAGAAATATTACTTCTAAAAGTAAAATACCTGCACGGTTTTAGAGGCACAAAATCGGAATTTTACCAAAAATTTGTTAGTGTGTATAGTGAAATTATTGTAGTTTCTTATAGTGCAATAAATCAACAATATACAATACCAAAAAAGTGTTTGCATCATTTATCGCCAATATTAGATTATGAACTTGTTCCACTTCTTTCCTCCACTTTATGAACGATCAACAACGACAATAGTTGACGTCATTAGAAATAAAAACATTTATGAATCCCCGGGGCATAGCGGATACATTAAAACCGCCATCAACCTGAAATTGCGATCAACATTTACAGTTCGTATAAACTAACTTTTAAATAATCAATCAGCAGCGGATAGATCGGCGCGGCGCGAGCCCTTTTTTCCCTGGGATCGTAAAATTTACGATGTAAATTTATTGATCAATTAACTGGTCTGGGAATCGAAAAGGCATCGGCTGACGACGGGTCCCGTTTTGCGGTCGGCTCCTCTATTACAAGAACTGCGGTCATATATTCCTGTTTAATGTTAGTTTGTTGAACGTATGATGGTTGTATCGTTGCTGGAGTAACTACAAGTTTTATAGCCCTTTAATAACGGTAAAATAGTAAAGGAGAAAAGAAGTGCAGAAGTCATGGAATACAAAAACAAATATGTATAGACAATATTTAAAAGAAAATAAACGCTGTTCTAAAGTAGATGATTTTACGTTAAAGGTCATGACCGTACAACAATTTATGAAAACTTTCTTTCCTATCTGTTAATATTTAGAAGTTATAGAGGACTTTTCTGGCAGCGAAACACCCTTACCAGCTATTCCCACAAATGTTACACATTTACATGAATAAAAACTACACGCAGAAATCAATAAAAATCTTCAGCAACAGTCAGTTGGTACTAAAAGCACTAGCATAAATCCAACTCCAAACTGATTTGGAGCTGTAAACACATCCTAAAGACACCCTAAACACATTGGGGATGGTTAACAATTTATCCCTAATCTGAGTATCTTGCCAAAAAGGATGTTGAGAAGCAATTTCAGGCCAGAACCTGACATTGGCATAGCTAACCAGCAAGTCAAATTTTGGACAAATCAGAAAGTGCTCCAATACTCGACCAACTGTTCTGGTTTGGTGCATGCGATAGGGGGTATCATACCTAGTTATGCCAGAACCAAGGAAATGCTAGAACTTGACAGTTGAGAATATGTTCTGTCACTGCCCTGGTACTTCAAGAAACAAGTATGTAACCTTTGGAAAGGCTGACCCTTTCCTAGAAAACCTGAAAACAATCTCATTCAGCAATATCCTAAGTTACCTTAATGGCCTAAATTTATTGGATGAACTCTAAGATAACATTCGCTTTACAATAGACGCTAATGGTCGCAATGGACGAGACGATTACTGGAACCATGCGAATGCTATCTCTTACTAAATTAACTATTTATACGTACTGCTGTGGTTTAATACAACCCATTTATCGCTGAGTGTATTTTAAGTTGCATATTTTGGATGTTTGTGTTTACTTTGTCCGATCAGATGATTTTCAATTTACCGAGATTTTTCACAATTTTGTTTTGTTTTGCATAATTTTAGTTTAAGAGTTTATTGTATGATTTTAATTATGTAGTGTTAAGATTTTTTTATTTAATGCAGACATTCAAATGTCTGGATTAAATAAATTTTGTTTGCTTGTGCTGATTTTATGCGTATTCTATTAAATATTGTCGTTATAATGTTATACGTCTGCGTTGTACGAATTCTGAGAGTGGGATTTTAATAAGAAAAACAATTGTAATTGATTTTGTGAAGGACTTCCTTGTTCGACTATTGACGTGAGCAGACGTATTTTTAAATCATTGTTTGCCATTTTGTTATTCATTTGTTTTTGAAAATTTCGCATTAATTCTGTTTTAATTTAGTCAATCAAGGAATTTTTAATGTAATAATTGCTAATATATTAAAGTGTGCACTTTATAGATATAAGATCAATTATTATTTTTTTTTTTTTTGTTTAGGAAGATTTATTTTAGTTTTTTCTCTCATTTATATTTAAAGTGTTAATTTAACAGACTGGAAATTACTAGACGGTTCCCTACTTCGATGGGAATCAAATTATTTAATTTGCTACCAAGCCATATAAAGTCTCTTGTCGGTCTACGACTGTTTAAACGTCGACTAAGGGCGTTGCTTCTTGAGCACTGCATCTACTCCGTTGAGGAATTTATTTCTATCATGTGTAGTATTTTAAGTTTTATATTTATTGCGTGTTTGTACTCTATAAAGATTGACAATGTGTCCTCAGTATTGCTACTAGCATACACAATAAAAGCTCTATCTATCTATCTATCCATCTATTTTGCTGTTTCATTTTTATTTTTCTATCACCTCGTTTGGGTGAGTAGAAGCAATGTTCTTCCTTTTAGCTTTTTCATTTTTTGTAAGTTTCTTGCATTTGTCCACGCTTAGATTATTTTAATTTGTGAAACCACGTGGATAGAAGTTCTAAGATATTGAATAGTCTTCCTGGACAAATAAAATCTTTCTTTTTTTTGCTTTGCATAGGAAATAGTTTTGTTCTATTTTAAATTAGACTCAAGTGCAGTTCTTATTTTAGGCCAAAACCTTCAGTTCAAGGTTTTTTTTTTTCTGCACAATTTGTAATTTAGCTCGTTTTGTTAAATAAATTGTTTGTTTAATTAGCGTCACTGGGTTAAAAATCTTTTATTTTATATTAAACATTTTCAATTGTTCGTGTATTTAAGAAAGTCTGATTTCATTCATTCACAATTTACTTTTCGTGGTTAAATGAAAGTTTAAATTCGCGAGGGTAACTCTGAGTTTAATAGTTCTTTTGTGTTCAACATTTTTTTCCGTTGAGCTAGCTAATTTTATTTTCTTTTTCATTTTAAATTCATTTAGCATTTTTCATTTACTTCAATTAATACACAGCAGTACACACAATCCTTTCTTTCAAATGCACATGTTTATTGATTTCTCCTCATTTTTCATCCTTCTTAAAGAGCTTTTTATCTACACTGTAAGACAAAGGGATAGTCATGACTACTTTCCTAGACATTTAACAATGCTACCACGAATTCAATTATCGGGCCTTTACGGAGAAAAAGCGTCGCGCCGAAGCTTCTACAGTGGATAAGAGCCAGTCTGGAAAAAGGACAATCACATCCACAACTGGAGAGGATACCATCGAAGCGGAGGCTGGAGGGAGGTGCTCACAGAGCGGAGTTTTATCCCCTTTGCTGTGGGCTACCCTAGTAGACGACCTAATCCGGAAGCTGACCGGAAAGGGATTTCATTGCCTGGGGTATGCTGACGACCTTACAATAGTCGTTAGAGGGTTTTAAACACGGTTGAAAAATGGTGTAAACAGGAGCGACTATCAGTCAATGCTCAAAAAAACATAAGTTGTCACGTTCACAAGAAAAAGAACGCTAGAAGGCCTACAGCCACTAGTGATAGGAGGCGAAATGGTTCCATATGTCAAAGAGGCGAAATACCTGGGGGTATGGTTTGATCAAAGACATATATGAAACCCACACATATCCAGAAAACAACCAGCAAAGCCGCTATCGCCCTAGGTAGGTGCAGGAGGCTGTGTGGAAGGAATTGGGAACTTAGCCCCAAAGTGACTCTCTGGTTATACACAAGGGTAATTAGACCCATGCTAACGTACAGAGCTATAATATGATGACCATAGATGCCGCAGGTGGGGGTGGCCAAAATACTGGGTTGCGTGTAAATGCTGATGTGTCTGTGCGCTACGGGGGGATGAGATCGGCCCCTACCACCACAATGGAAGTAATTCTAAACCTGCCACCAATACATATTTTTATACAAGGAGATGCAAGGTCTACAATACACAGACTTTTGCATAGTCAAGTACCGATAAGTAAATCGCACGGCACTGACTGTCACCTTGGGGCTAAGTCCCGAATGCCTTCCACACAATCTCCTGCACCTATCTAGGGTGATAGTGGCTTTGCTGGTTAATTCCTGGATATGTGGGTTCCATGTACGTCTTTGATCAAACCATACCCTCAGATATGTCGCCTCTTTGACATATGGAATCCTTTCGCCTTCTACCACTAGTGGTTGTAGGCTTTCTAGCGCTCTTGTTTACACCATTGCACGTCACCAGAACCTTTGGAAACCGTCCTCTAACGACTATTATGAGGTTGTCAGCATATCCCAGGCAATGAAACCCCTTTCCGATTAGCTTCCGGATTAGGTCGTCCACTAGGGTAGCTCACAATAAGGGAAATAGAACTCCACCCTGCGGCATTCCCTCCCGCCTCCGCTTCGATGATAGCCTCACCAATTGTGGATGTGATTATCCTTCTTTCCAGGCTGGCTCTTGCCCACTGCAGAAGCTTCAGCGCGAAGCCTTTTCTCCGTAGAGCACCGATAAGTGAATTCGTGGTAGCATTGTTAAATGTCGATGGAAAGATCAGTCGAAGGATCTTACGCGCGAAAAGGGTTACATCCTTAAATACTCTCAGCAGATCGATAACTGCTGTTAATCGTGACGTATGAGCGGATGCCAATCAAATGCAGAGGTGGAAGGGAACAATTAATCTGATTGGATTACGAAGAAATTCGGCATTTAGAAAACGTGGTAGAAGAATATTCCAGAGGCATGTATTTTTAGCAAGGAAATCTCGAGAAACAAATACAAGATAATGTAATTGACTAAAATAACGAATGTTAAAATATATACCATGTGATTCAAAATGATTGTCGTAAGAAAAAAAATGTTTTCCGGAAAAAATTATCAATACTTATTACCAATTTAATGAGCGAAGTTAGCTACATACAAATTTTATACATAAAATTTTCTTGACATTTAGCGACATTGGCGTGCGTGTTGTAGTATCTTTCGATTATTTAATATATAATTTTTTTTCAAATCGTTTACATCTAATAGAATTTTACATCTAATATCACCAACAATAGTATCTCTGAATACTGTAAGAAAATAAGGGAATTTATCTGTGGTAATAGCTCAACAAACAGGTAAAAAATCAATATTAACATTAAGTCAAATAGTTTATTACATTTTATAATTTTATAGGCTTATAAATAAATATCATACACTTCAGCGCAATGAGCTGTCAAAAGAAAGTTACATTTTCATCCCTATAAAGTTTCTACGGTACAGGAATTATTACCATTAGATCACAATAGGCGATTGGAATATTGTCATTGGTTTAATAACAATTTAAGGGACGATGACTTGCTAAACAAATCATTTTTCTCAGATGAAGCCTAGTCAATTTACAAAACTATTGTATCTGGTCTGCAGAAAATCCACACGAATTTTGGAGTTGGAGTTTGGTTAGCTATGTCCAGGCAACGAATAATAGGGCCAATTTTCTTCGAGGAAACTGTAACAGCCCAACGTTACCAACAAATGTTGGAATTGTTTATTGCAGAGTTACAAGAAAATGAGCTTGAAGCAGGTTATTTTCAGCACGATAATACTCCAGCACATACTGCTCGACAAACCTGCCAATATCTTCCAACAATTTTTTGCTGACAGGTTCGTTAGAGCACAAAGATGGCCACCAAGATCGCCTGATCTAACCCCATTAGATTACTTCATGTTCGGCTATCTAAAAAAATAGGATCTATAGAAACCGCATGCATACCATAGAAGAACTGAGAGATGCAGTTTTGTCAGTTAATAATTATACTAAGTGTATGTAATAATTTAAAGTAATAAATAAATTTAGTTAAACACCAGTTAGTACTGAATTGTAAAATCATAATTTAGTAAAGTTAAATTAATTACATTTCATTTTTACAAGCGGAAACACCAATCCATTGTCGTTTATATAATGCGAGTTCAAATATAGGTTACGTTTTCCTTATTTATGACAGATCCGTTTACTTTCTTATGTTCCAACACTGACTTAGTTCAAACCTTCATTACAAACACGCGGCATATACCTACACCTTATTACTATCTATAGGAGCGGAATTGACAATCATTTTGAATCTCTGTGTACATGTGTGAAAATTTTTGTTTAAGGAATGAGCACAAACCAAATCTTAGCCTAAACTTTTCCTCAATATTTATTTCATGTACAACAGTTTTAATAACTATTCTGTAGAAAGATACTGATCAAGATTACCACACGTCAAACTCTCGAATGGTTGCGACGCATCGCCATAAAATTGTAAATTCGATGATTTGTGACGGGTCTCAATAGAGGGCTCGAGACCGAACCCAATGTTCGGCCTAACCCTTTAGCTCTCCCGCAGGTGTCATATTGTTGACATGAAATATTGGTGGATAATTTGTTTTGCGCGATTTGTTAATTAGCCGGTCACACGGTTTATCACGTTTTATTTATGGGATAGGCCGTCGGAGCCTACGTCATTTAGACGTAGCGTATGGATGGCGGTATATGTTTACTAGTCCAATTAATAAACATTCCGCTTTGTCATCAACGCGCCCGTCACTGTGCTTTGCGTCTGTTCGTTAGTTTGTTGGGGAGGCTCATGCGTTGCCACCCTACACCACCGGTATTACGGGTATGCCTTGGAGAAATACCGGAATACGGTGAAAATAAGATAATTAAACCGCGATTAACATGCAGATAATAAATGTTAACGTCATCGTGGTCGGGTTAAAAAAAGAAGATTGAGTCAATATATGTTTTATCTAAATGAGTGAAAGCTGAGTAGAGTAATGTTTAATTAAAATAAGTGATGTGAATTAAAATAAATGATGTTTGAAGTAAAAGAAATTTCTATGTTAAAATTTAAACAAAGGGCATAAAAGTATAATTACTAGTATATAAATGCCTAACGTCTGCTATTTCTTTTCCTTTTGAGAAGCACTAAAATCATTGCTAAATATTTTAGATAAGCAAAGATTAAGAGCAGCGGCATGGCTAAAAGATGTGAAAACAATCGGCTCAAATTCGGTTAATGGACACTGACAATGAGAAAAGAGATTGCATTAAATGAAAAGATTTATAACTTTTGATTTTTATCATGTTCAATGAAAAGAATACCTTTTCTCAGAAAAGTGTTTATATTAATTAAAAGTAGCGTGCTGTTTTGCCGGAAGACGATTTTCTTCTTAAGTACATGCTTTTCGACGAAAAGTAACCCTAATTAAAACTAAGGTGTATTAATTTTAATTAATATTTTATAATATTTGTTATTATTATGTACATATTTAACAACATATTTTAGTTTCTTTTGCCCATGTTTGCTGAGTGTTTTTAGAGTTGCATATTTTGTTTTGTCAAAAACTGCTGAATCATTGTACCGAGAATTTTCCACAAATTTAGATTTTAGTTTGTATAAATTTAGGTTAAGAGGTAATTGTATGTTTTATTTAATTTAGTGTTAAGTTATTTTAATTTAATTCTATTCAATTAGTTGTCTAGCGTTCGCTAGTTTGTTTCAACGCCTATTCTACTAGATTTTGTCGGTGATTTGTGCGTTGTTCATATTGTTACGACTGCGATATAGTATTTTGTCAGGCAGTTCCTTGGTCGACCGTTAGCGTGAGTAGACGTATGTTTAAATATCATTGATGCCATTTTGTAATTCTTTTTGATATCGTAATTTAATTCGCATAAATTGTCTTTTATTCTGTCTATCAAGGAATTCGCTTTATAATAATTGTTATTATATTGATGTGTGCACATTATAGATGTAAGATCATTTATTATTTATGTGCAGGAAGACATATTTCAGTTTAGTTTTTTTATTATAGTTTAAAGAATTAATTTCTCTGTTTTGCTATTTTACTGTTTCGTTTTTATTTTATTAATCACCTCGGGTTGGGTGAATAGAAGCATTGTGCTTGCTATTAGTTTTAATTTTTGCATAATCTCTAGTATTCCACGAATTTATTTTATTTTAATTTGAAACCACCTGGTTTGTACTGAAAAAAAAAGAATTATCTTCCTGAACAAACTAATTTTTTGCTTTGTATAGGAAATAGCATTGTCCTAATGTAATTTAGAATCAAGTGCAGTTTTTTTATTTTTGACCAGAACCTTCAGTTCACGGTTTTTTTTGCCATTTTTGTAATTTTACCCATTTGTATAATAAATTTTGATTGTTACTTAGCATTTTTGGGTTAAAAATTCTCTTCTTTTATTTTAATTTAAACCTTTTCAATTTTTGGGGTATTTAAGAAAGTCAGATTTCTTTCACTCACAATTTATTTTCCGTGGTTAGATTCAAGTTTTAATTCCCGAGGGTAACTCTGAGGTTAATTAATTGTTCTTTTGCGCCCTTTTAAAGATTTTATCCGTTGAGCTAGCTAATTTAATTTTTCATTTTTAATATTCATTTTGCAAGTTTATTAAAGTCAATCAGTACACAGCAGTACGTTATCATATTATTGAATTATAAACAGTATTTTAAATAAAAAAGCCGGACATTTTGGTTTATTTGCATGGACACGCATGTACAAATTGATTTAAAACTTTTTCCTTCGACGAACAATACAAGCACCTGTATTCAAGCTGAGTGCTTTTTTACGCGGAAGTATTCTAGTTTTATTCATATTCCCACGTGTATAAGTCTCAGATACACAAACAATAATGAACAAAAGGTGAATATTTTTCGCGCGAGGTTAAAAAAATTTCAGAGATAATTGACATCTTTTCAGTTAATGCTGATTTACTTATAAGCCAAGGAACTTTTCAGCTGTGTCTGAAGGTTATAACATTGTTTACACTAGCACTAGAAAAACGATCTTGTTGTTTTCAACCATTTTTCATGCATTTGATTACAGTTACTAAATTATTACTTGATTTAGGAATATTAAAAATCTGTATTCAATCAAACAAATAATTTGGTTAGTAGATTTATTGGAAGCTAAAGCAGTATTTATTAATTTAACTAAATATTTACATGGAAGTAAAAATTAATATCGCATTTTATTTTCGTATAGCAGTTTTCTCCCCATATAGTGCAGTAGATGAGCAGGTATACTTATGTATAGTACAGATATTTTCGCATAGATGGCGCATCTCCTATTTCATTCCAGTAACAGATAATATTTGGCACAAAATAGGCTGGAAACTACAATCTGCTAATCTGGTATTTTTACCAGATCAACATCCGATAAGAGTCAACGCCATTGCAAAGGACGATTTTCTTTAACGGCACACTAGAGTGCTTAAGAGGACGGATATTTCAAACTTCAAAGTGTTATGACATAGTAAATTTCAAAAGAATATGCTGAATATGAAGGGACACCTGCATTAGATGCATCATTATTGATAAATTATTGTTGAGTGTGGTTCTAGCAT
Organism: Protaetia brevitarsis; assembly: GCA_004143645.1. Classification (NCBI taxonomy): domain Eukaryota; kingdom Metazoa; phylum Arthropoda; class Insecta; order Coleoptera; family Scarabaeidae; genus Protaetia; species Protaetia brevitarsis. The sequence goes on along the minus strand of RXPK01000017.1, from coordinate 3,007,176 downwards.
CATATTTAATATCAAATACAATTTGGATATAAGTACAGGAAACTATTTATTTCATGCAGTCAGTACAATTACAAACAAAGTAGAACCAGATTCATGTCCATACTGCATTACTCAAATGACTGACTAATGTTATTATATGTTCATCTAATAATTCGATTAATTCAAGCCAACGAAGTATATAATAATATACAGTAAGCAAGAAGGTATGGGAAGTCAATTGAAGTCAACAAAATATGTCGTACGCTTAAATTAATATAACTAATACAACCAAGTAGGCAACTATTTAATGTAAACAGCGGTTCATTTGAAATAAATAGTTAATTAATTGAAATACATAGAACATTTACAGTTACTAAATTATTACTTGATTTAGGAATATTAAAAATCTGTATTCAATCAAACAAATAATTTGGTTAGTAGATTTATTGGAAGCTAAAGAAGTATTTATTAATTTAACTAAATATTTACATGGAAGTAAAAATTAATATCGCATTTACAATTTTCTATAGCAGTTTTCTCCTAAACATAGTGTAGCAGATGAGCAGAATAACTTATGTGTAGTAGAGATATTTTCGCATAGATGGCGCATCTCCTATTTCATTCCAGTAACAGATAATATTTGGCACAAAATAGGCTGGAAACTACGATCTGCTAATCTGGTATTTTTACCAGATCAACATCCGATAAGAGTCAACGCCATTGCAAAGGACGATTTTCTTTAACGGCACACTAGAGTGCTTAAGAGGACGGATATTTCAAACTTCAAAGTGTTATGACATAGTAAATTTCAAAAGAATATGCTAAATATGAAGGGACACCTGCATTAGATGCATCATTATTGATGAATTATTGTTGAGTGTGGTTCTAGTATCATATTTAATATCAAATACAATTTGGATATAAGTACAGAAAACTATTTATTTCATGCAGTCAGTACAATTACAAACAAAGTGGAACTAGTTTCATGTCTACTTTGCATTACTTAAATGACTGGCTTTGATTGCGATGGATTAAAGATCTTATTTCTATTACCTTTCCTCTTGGGGGTTAGCAAACTAACAAATTAGCTTAATATATAATAAAATAAGTATTGAATTGCAAAGTCGGAACTATCAAGAAGTAAAGATTAGGATAACCAAATTTGCAATTGATTTGATGCCATTGCAATGTTAAACCAATGTTAAGAACTTTTCCAAACACGTGACTTGATCTAAACTTTATCGCAAAATTTTTAACCTGTGTAGTGACAAATATATTAAATATATTGTATAAGTGCAGAAATTGCTGTACAGATGACAGTTCTCCTATTTCACTGCAGTAAGAACATATATTTTGCATAACATGCCCGTCACGATTATAAATTATGTATCTATTTACCAAATATGTTACAGCGATGATATGATCATCAGAACGACGACTCGCACTGCATCACGGTACAAGCCTACAGTAATGACAACCGAAATTCAGATTTACCAAATTATTGCTAACCAACATAATGTTTATAACTGATTTAACAATCTAAATTTTTAGTATTTTGCATTGCAAACATAAAAACTATATTCTAACATAGGGTATTACCTCACATTTTCAAAATAATATTTTTATCTTCTTCTGGATACGTGTAGAGATAAAGGTTGCACCCGGCGCAGTGATCCATTTATTGTTTAGTTGTTGACACGATCTGGCAAGAGGCAAGAGGCAAACGAAATGTTACTGAACTGCCACTTAGTTAAAAAAGTTTAAAGTAGTGTTGGGTGTGATTTTTAAGAAGCTGTAAAAATTCTGCAAATAGATTGTGTTATGTTTGTGGATCATATGTTACAAAATCGCAAAAGAAGCCTTCAAGTGAATTAATTCAAAGATGTTATAAACAATATTTTGGCCGCAAAATTGGAAATCAAAACAAAACATGGGTATGTATTATGTATATGCTGTATTTCTTGTTATATCAGATTAACTTACAATTAGTGGAACAAAACAAAATTCTTCTGAAATCCTGTCGAAAAGATCGATGACTGGCGTGAATCAACAAATCCGAGTCACAGGCCGTTACTTCTGTCTTTTGAAAACTGGAAGGTTTTGAAAAAGAAATAAACACAAAGTGGCGTATCCAAGACACTTATGTGGTAAGCAAACCGTTGAAAAAACTAAAAAAACTCCACACTCCAAACAAGGAATGTTTTGAATGTCATGTTCAAGTGATCTGACGTATGCTCTTTCTAACGAACCACATCTCATTATTCAATCAAATCTCAATTACTTGATACGTGGTTTGGGTTTAACCAAAGAAAACTCCCAAATTTTGGGATCTCGATTAAAAGGATAGAATTCAGTCTGCTAGAGGGGAATCTCTGTATTGAAGAATCGTCACGAAAAAAAAAACAGTCTTTTGAAGAGGAGTTGAAAGAAATTTCTGCTACTGCACTGGTGTAAATCGACTTTTATATGAAATGAGTATTGAATATAATCCTGCAGAATGGGGATTATTTATCGACTCGTCGAAAACAAATCTCAAAGCTGTTTTACTTTATAATAGTAATTTTAAACCATCAATTTGATTGCTTCCTTCTACAAAGACGAAAGAAACGCATGACAGTATGTCAACTATATTAAATCTCATTCAATATTCAAATCATCTTTGGCAAATCTGTAGTGACCTAAAGGTTATTTCCTTATTACTTGGATTGCAAGAAGGGTTTACCAAATATTATTGCTTTTTCTGTCTGTGGGATAGCCAAGCAGTTCAGCAATATTACCAAATAAAAGAATGGCAGTCACGCACCAACATTGTTCCTGGAAAATTTAATATAAAATTTGAGCCGTTAATGGATTCTAATTTGGTGATCCTACTCCCTTACACATTAAATTAGGATTAATTAAATAGTTTGCGAAAACACTAGAAAAAGAAGGCAACTGTTTTAAATACTAAAGGGATAAGTTTGCAAAATTGAAAGTTCGCGAAGAAATATATGTTGGTCCCGACAAGATTTTATTCAAAGATGAAAATTTTGAACGTACCATGAATGATTTAGAGTCGGAAGCATGGACTTTTTTTTTTAAATGTTTGCAAACATTTTCTGGGAAATTAAAAAGAGAAACTAACAAGATATCGCGGGTTAATTTTCTTAGAAAACTATAAAATTCAGGGTGCCAAATATCGCTCAAAGTTTATTTTTGCATTTATATTGGGATGTCTTTCCTGCTAATTTAGAAAAGATGAGTGCTGGACTGAGTAAGTGGTATCCCGTAATGATGCGAGATTTTTGCTGGTTTCTCATTAGAGGAGGCAATAGCCAACAAAAAAGAAGAAATGACTCTGCTTATGCAAAACTTTGATATATCAGCAACTTTTCTTTGTGTAACAATTCAAAAAAAAAATTAAAAATGTCGGCTAGAATTATTATATGTTCATCTAATAATTCGATTAATTCAAGCCAACAAAGTATATAGTAATATACAGTAAGCAAGAAGGTATGGGAAGTCAATGGAAGTCAACAAAATATGTGGTACGCTTAAATTAATATAACTAATACAACCAAGTAGGCAACTATTCAATGTAAACAGCGGTTCATTTGAAATAAATAGTTAATTAATTTAAATACTGCTGTGGAATGGCACCCGGGTTTCCAGAAATTTAAATGTGTATTTTTATTTATTCCAAATCAGCCTTGTCAAAACAATGATAGAGTTTCCACAATTTTAATATTTGTTTATTTTTGAAAAAGATTTTGTTAATTGATTTGATTGTTGGAATTATTTAATTGTTTTGTGTAAATTTAAATTCATTCAATTGTACATTTTGCGTGTACCAGTATTGTATATAGTTTATATGCTAGTATTTTCTTTGCGATGCGTTGCGGCTTCATCGCACGCAGATGTTGTAAATTTTATATATGTACGATGTTATTCCTTGGAAGCACTCAGTTCTTTGAATGATGACGGCCGTGTAAGTACATGTTTTCATTTTGTTTGCTACCATTTAGGTAATTTCATTTAATTTTGAAGCTTTGTTCGTTATTTTGATTTTAATTCATCCATCAAAGAACTCTTTATTAAATTTTGTTATGTGACGCTTTTGGGCATTAGATCAGTAATTATTGTAAAATGTTCTAGAAGATTTCGTGTTTTTAGTTTAAAGAGTTTAAATTTTCCGTTTTCTTTTTGCTGATTTGTATTTTATTATTGATCACCACGGTTAAGGTGAAGAGAAGCTTTGTGCTGTTAAAATTAAATTTCAATTTAAAATATAATTTGTTCTCCACGTGTAATTATAGTTTGGTTAAATTTCGTGACGCGTGGATATTTTTTGTGTGCTTGAGATTTTTCTTCTGGACAAATCTTCCATTTTGTTTTGTTGAAGGAATTACATTGTCCTTGTAAATGTAAATTCATGCAGGTTTGGATTTTGGCCAGGACTTTCAGTCTAAGGTTTTTATTTTGCCTGTTTAATTTAATTAAATGTTTTTTTTTTCTTTTTTCTTTTTGAACAATAAAATTTATGATTGTAAATATCATTTTAAAATTACAGTTCTTTTATTTTTGAATCAACCATTTCAATCTGTGGGAATTTTAAAGGAAAGTCAATTTATTTACGCCCACATTTTATTTTCATGATTAGATCAATTCTGAAAATAACCTTGAGGTTATCTGTTCTTTTGCGCCCTTTTAAATTTTTATACGCTGAGCTAGCTAAATTAATTTTGTCATTTTTCATTTCTTTAAAACATATATGCTTGTACAATCAGTTCACAGCACAGTAGAACTTTTAATCAAATTTTCCACAATATTTGGTTTAATCTAGCTCACTTTTTTTTTTTAAAACAAAAACTACACATTTGAATCGAATATCTGATATTTGTTTGACCGTATATAAATTAGTCACCTGCTTTACTCAACGAATATATCACTATACCACCTAAATTGCCTTTTACCTGACAAATTCAATAAATACGCGACCCAAAGTATGGTATTGTAGATATATTATACCATCCAACGTAGTTGAATTCGAATATTGTGCATTGTTATACGACACGTGGTAATAGATGAGGGCCTCTGTCCGTTCCAGTTCATACCAGCGCCAGCCCTGTATACGCTCGGCCCTTGGATCGTTGTCGAAAGGGACGGGGCCTGCGGATATTTATGAACAGTCACTGAGGTATGTAATAATCTGAGGCGGGATTTAATTTGGCGGACTGATTTCACACTGCCTCTGCAGAAGTGTAGTTAATCACCCCGTCGCTTGCCAACTCACAACTCATGGAGCTCACGAAGCTGTGCGCTACGTGTTCAGTACCAGTGCCGTATAGTCCTGTTTTTAATTTAAACTACATGAAGAAAATAACGTTTAAAATAAAAGTATATGAAATACAGAGAAATATAAAAACTTGCTCGTATATAGATCATTTGTTTGTTATATTTCCACAGGGCACAAATCGTTTTCATGTATAAAAATGGATTCATGTTTAAGGGTATTAACTTTCACCTTGTAATTATTCGATGAAAATCTATAGCTACATCCGAAGTGGGCTGTGCAATATCGAACGAGGAAGTCGCCACGCCACTGGCCCAAATGGTTGTGTGTAGCAGGGTTAGTAAAATACCGCCTCGGGGATAAGTAGCTTCATAAACAGCTCTTGATAAATGGGAATTCTACCATGTACATTCTCGGCAAATTGCATCTGTCATTGCCCATAAAATTGAACGCGATAAACTGAGCCCCTAAAGGTCAAGAACGGCACAAACTCTGAGTTTAGAATTCAATTGAAATGGTTCTCTTTTACTTGTAAGCTTATAACAGTATTGAAAACAGCAATCAGTATATTATAATATAAAGATCTTTATGAAAGAAATCTCTTGAAAATCTGAAAAAATTGAATTATCTCTTTATGGTATGATTTTACGAAAATTTCCTTTGTGTCGTAGTGAAAGTATATAAATATTTGTAAGTTGAAGAAAGAATGAAAATATTATCAGGTAACTAAAAATAAACATATTTGAGCAATTCATAAGGTGACATTTTTATTATCAGCTTTGAATGTATTATTTATCCCGACATGCTGTATATGATTTTTTGTACTACGATGAACGAAAGTTGAGGCAATCATGATCAGGCAACAAATTTATTTATTTTTCTTGAAACTATTTTGTACGCTCTCTTAAAATTTCAAAGTCAATGTCGTGATGCTTTAAATTTTCTAAATTTTCTAAACCAATGTCTGTGTTAACTTGTAATGTTCATCGCTGGAAGTTCGAATAATGAATAATGGCACCTGAATCAATACTAAGTACAAATTCGTTTCCGTTTGGGTTTGTAAAATGCTTCCTAAAGAATGTGTGAAAAAATGTAGAAGAATTAAGTTAATTATGCAAGTTTTAGCAAAGATACTGAATCAGTCAATTACCATCACGTAGTCGAATATATACCGTAGTCGACAAAATTTAATTTTAGTATCGGGATCTTACACTATGGATAAAATGACTGATGTCAATGTTGAAACGACATTGGGTGGGAAACACAGCTATATGTCTGTTTCTATAGACAAAAAAAACTATACATCCAAGTTACAACTAAATTGTATAAATGATCTTTCCGGCATTTTATCAAAACCAAACGTACACTTCTCACAGGAAAAATCGGGACACCAGCAATCGTGAATTTTAAAATTTCTTGGGTGTAAATGCAGCTTACAGAGGATATATGCACTTATCAAAGCTATAAATCACTTTTTTGTGTGTATTATTGCGTTCAAAGGTAATTGACTAAAAATTTAAACAGAAATATAAATATATATATAGAGAAAAAGGTTTATACATTAAATAAACACATTGGACTTTCGGTGGCGGTGTTTCCTTAGAAATACCGAATACGGAAATATTAATGCAAAAAAATACATAACAACTAAAAGGCCTCTTGAGTAGACGGCACCATTTAGAAATACACATATATGTATTTAACTTTTTTGATGTTATGTTTCTTTTTTTAAGAAAACATATGGCGAGGGGATTTTAAAATTATATTACCTATTACTATGATATTAATTACTTAGTTTGATTTATGCCCGCAAGTAATACTTTAGCAATAGATAATATGTCAATCAGCCTCCTGAGTTCTTGAACAATGTGATTTTCACATTCATTAAATACACTATTATTGATGTATTCATGATTGTTGTTGTTTAGTATTCTTAAATATTGTATTACTACAAAATATGTTTCTATGTATTAAAAAATTACCAAAAACAGTTAAAGATTATTTACAAAATTTTTAAAGCAATTAATTTCGCGAAGAAATTATTTATTTTATTAACCCTCCGTTTATTGTATTTTCAAGATATATATCTTAACTATCGCCTGTGTAATCCAATGTCGTGCTATTTTATTGAAATAAAGCTAACACTTTTGGTCTGTAACACAGCTTCGGGCAGTAGCAACGAAAAAGTATTAAATGTATCAAATTCAACAATAAATATTTTAGCACTAACTGAGATTGACGACAATATGCTTTCTTACAATGTTTCTTATGTATTATAAATCCAATAATATTTAAATAATTGTTAATAAACCTGTGCGATACAAAGACAGTTTGTAAAGAGACCCAGTGTTGGCCATATACAAGAAAATAGATCAACGACGTCAGATTACACAGGCGATAGCTAAGATATATTTCATGAAAATACAATAAACGGGGGTTCATAAAATAAATAATTCCTTTGCGAACTCAATTGCTTTATTTAAGAATTTTATAAATAATCTTAAACCTGGTTTTGGTAATTTTTTATAGATAGAAGAAAACTTTATAGTAATACAATATTTAAGAATATCAAACAACAATAGTAATTAATGTATCAATAATACTGTAATCAATAAATCTGTGAAAATCATATTATCCCAAAACTGAAGAGGCTGACTGACATATTATCTATTGCTAAACTAATACTCGCGAGCATAAATCCAAGTAAGTAACTAATATCAAAGCAGCACTAACGAGTAACAATTTTAAATAATAAAATCCCATCACCACGTGTTTTCTTAAAAAAGAATTATCTCTACATAACATCAAACAAGTTAAATACATATATATTTCTAAATGAAGCTGTCTATTCAAGAGAGAGTTGTTGCTATGTATTTTTTTTTTCATTGGTATTTCTAAAGGAAACGCCGCCACCGAAACTCCGATTTGTTTATTCTATACATAAACCTTTTTCTCTCTATATATTTATTTTTCTGTTTAAATTTCTAGTCATCACCTTTGATCCCAGTAATATACATAATTAAGTGATTTATGGCCATGATAAGTGAATACGTCTCCGAAGTTGCATTTACAATCAAGAAATTTTAAAATTCTGAATTGCTGGTGTCCCGATTTTTCCTGTGAGAAGTGTACCATGTCTAGAATACCTGGAAGAGTTACTGATGATGTTTTAAGCTTCTAATATCCTGAAAGTATAGTGAATGCTTTGATCGACCTTTTCTAAAGTATTTTCTCCGAGGAGTGGCAGCTCTGTTTCAACTGATATTTATACCAATTTGCCAACATTAGTTATACCAAGGATTAGCGAGACTGATGTGTTGAAACATCTGAAGAAGATGAAGAATTCTGGTACCTCTGTATAAGACCAGCTACCTAGTTTTTTTTTTTTATCCGCGATTGTGCTTCCATTTTCGTTAAACCCATATGCACAATTATAAATCTCTCTCTACAAAAATCTATTTTTCCGTCCACCTGGAAACGTGCTAATATTTGCCCAATCCATAAGAAAAGGAATATTGCTAGCATCAGTAATTACAGGCCAATAACCATCTTGCCTAATTTTGCAAAAGTGTTTAAGTCCATTATGTACCAAGCGATATATAACCACATCAGACCTTTTCTGCCACCATGTCAGCTGGTTTTCTTCGTAACTATCTCACAGACTATGGGAATCACTAGATAAACGGTGGATCAACATTTGATTGTGGTCTATACAGATTTTTCGCGAGCGTTTGACACCATAGACCATGATATCTTATTTGAAAAAAATGAGTTTTTTTTGGATTTAGCAAGCCACTATTACAATTAATGGATTCCTACTTAACTTATAGAGAAAATGTGGTTTGTTATAATGGATACAGATCGACGACATACATCTCAACTTCTGGTGTGTCCCAGGGATCCAATCTGGGGCCTCTTCTGTTTAATATATACGTGAATAACCTGCTATGCTTCGAAGACTGTGCCGCCTTAACTTATGCGGATGATTTAAAGATTAACTGAGCAATTGCAACTGCAAAAGATTCGGCAGTATGGTAATCGAACTTGGATGTACTTACTCGTTGGTGTATGGAAAATAAGCTGCAACTGAACGACTCTAAATGCCACTATGTGCCATTTACTCGTAAGACCAACAGAATAGTCTCCAGCTATAATATTAACAACGTCGAAATAGAGCAAAAAACAGTTGTTAATTACCTGGGCGTACTATTTGATGAAAAGCTTAGCGATCTCTGCATCTCTAAATATAATGTCTTTTCCAAGGTTAAAATGTTTAATGACTTATGCAACCGTCTTGGTATTTCCCCTCTTGTTCCTATAATAATAGGTACTACGGTCACTCTATCCATGGCCCACATGGTCTTGATTTCCTCTGCCAATGGTAAATATTTATTTATTTTTTCTCGATATGTTTTATCGATGTTGGATACTAGGGGGACTGCAATATCAATAATACATGTCACTTTTTCTTTCTTAAGGGTTAAAATTATATCCGGGATGTTATTCGGGATCGGTCGGTCAGTGATGATTTTCCTGTTCCAATGTAACCGAGCGTTCACATTCTCGCATACTTGGGGGGGATCATACGTATAATAGGGTGTTTGTCTTCTAGATCAAGATATTTTATATTCAATTTTTAATGAATGATTGCCGCAACCCTGTTGTGCCTGTCGAAGTATTGTTTAGGTGCCATCACAGAGCATCCCGTCAGGAGGTGATCCAGTGTCTCTTCTTTATCATCACACATACGATATTTATGTTCTCCTGTTATTCCAAGGATTCTTTTTTGTAGGCCTTCGTCGCTATTACCTGATCTTGGATAGCCGCTATATCTCCCTCAGTTTCAAGAAATAAGTTGCCTGTCTGTAGCCATGCTTGTGAAGTCATTGTGTCGATGTCTGGCCTTTCAATTGCTGTAACATATTTGCCATATAAAGACTTATTTTTCGATTTTGCTCGTAGCTCTTTGGGATTGTGAATTTTCGTATAGGGGTCGTATATATCTGCCAATCGCAACGGTGTAATTTCTTTATCGCTTTGTACAATAGCTTGATGTATTTTACTGGTGTTTGCTTTTTTTATAAAATAATCTCTTAAATTTTTTATTTGTACAAAGTGTTGAGAATAAGCACTAGGAATACCTCTCCCACCATGACTTCGCGCTAGATGAAATCTTTCAATGGCGCTATGCGTGATGCAATCGTGATGCGCTCTGTTACGACTGGCATTTACTTTAGTTTTTATATCTATATTGTTAAGGTCCATTTCTGTCCAGTTCAAAACCCCAAAGCCTCCGTCAATACTGATGTTGCAAATGTGTTAATGGCCTTGGCCATATTTCTAGCTGATAACTTAGTGCGTAAAAGGCATCTTAGGCGTTGGAAGTACTTATCAGTTATTTCCTCTTTGGCACTTTTATTATTAATTCCTCTGGCTTGTAGATATCTTAAGTATCTGTATGATTCTTCCTGTTCCATTCCAGTCACGATACCTTGATCCGCTGCTACCTCATATCCATCATGTTCCATCCAAACACCCCTTCTCATGCAACTTATCTTACATTTGTCTAAACCAAAATTCATCTGTATATCTCTACTGAAACCATCCTACACAATCCAGGAGATCATGAAGATCATTCTTTTGTTGGGCATAGAGTTTCAACTCATCCATATACCATAAATGGCTAATTTCAGTACATGGATTTCCTATCTTATATCCCTTGCATTGTTTCTTCAATAAGCAAGTGAGTGGTCGCAAAGCTATACAAAACCAAAGGGGACTAAGGGTATCTCCCTGAAAGATGCCTCTTCGAATATTAATTTTGCCTGCATGTACGTTTATTGATGGACCTATCAACCTTAGATTAGTATACCACTTTGTCATCGCATGTCGAAGAAAACTTGAAATATGTTCATCAACTTTGTAAATTTCCAATACCTTAGATAACCAGGAATATGGAATACTATCAAAGGCTTTTTGGTAGTCTATGTACGCCATATAAAGTTGTTCTTTCTTCCTCTTCTATAATTATTATTATTATTATTCCATTTTAAAGCGGCGCGTTATTTGTTACTTCCTGCTTTCCTATACTCTAGTTCCATTTCTGTCAATAAGATCCATACGGAGCTTTTGTTAAGTTGGCCTTTTTTTATCAATTTTGGGATTAATAAAATTCGTTACACAGCCAATATTTGGCATAACTTACAATCTTCCGATACCTCGAATTCATTTTTTACCACAACAAAAAAGCGTCGGAAAGTCGCACAAAACAACACAGTTCCACTTATATGTTAACGTAATATGCGAATTACTAGTCGGCTCTATGTATTGGCAAAACGCGCGGAGGGAGGCACACGGTTTCGCCGACGGCATATAGCAACCATTTTAAAATATCGAGCATAATCGAGACAAATTTAATCAGTACAGAGCGTACGTGGCGGTGTGATAACACTGTCATTCCGGAAGAACGATAGCACCTGCGGGATACACTTACTCTCCCTGCAGAAATATCCTAAATTTATTCAGCGGCTCCGGTGCGTTCGCATTATAATACCTCTCTTCACTTATATTTCGATAGTGCCGTTTACGCGGCACGCGGTGGTTGGTTGGCAGTCGACCGGGGTTTGGGAGCGATCTCGTTCTGAAATTTATGCGAAAAAAATTATGTTAAGGGAGAAGAAGATTGGATGTCGCTGTATTTTCGTGACCTAAATAGTGCTTTAGGTTTAGAAAATACATCACCAAACACCAAGAAACGTTTCAAGGCTTAGATGATTTAATTTTGGACATGATGATAGAGGGATTTTTTGTTTATTTGAAATGATAAGTATTTAATTGGCAGAAAAAATACAAATGAAAGCTTCTGAATTTATAATTAATTAACTTACAAGGAAACCTCGCGAACTGTCACTCGCAGATTTTGATAAAACTGTGTCATTTTATAGATTCCATGGAGTGTACTTCAACTTTAAGGGGAGCAAAGAGTTACGGACGTGGGAAAAGGTCGTCGAAAAAGGGTGGCCAAGGAGTACGGCCATTATAGGCAAGTTGGAACGCAAATATATTTAAAAATACCGGGTGGGTTAACTCAAGGCCCCATCCGTACAAAGAATCCCATCGAAAGAAGAAGTACCGAGCCTATAAGCAATCGGATGTTTCAAGATTGCAGTTTTAAGCCACGTGGTGGGATATTTGAATTCCCCATAATTGTGATGATATCTGCGTCAGCTGGTGAAGTTAAAGTGTGGTTGCCGTCGCTAGCTGAGTGATCCGACAGTCCAAGTGCCAACTGCAGTTAGGGATACCCCCACGAAGTAGCCGTTTTCGAGGCGACCACCGGACATAACCGCCACGTACCCCGACTGAGGATCAATCTGCCGAGACAACGCTCAGTGCAAAGAACCAACAGAAACCGCAAGTCTACCGCCTATATTATTTCTTTGTTTGTTATTAGTTGTAACTTCAAAGCCATGTTTCTCTTTGTACTTTGTTGAGATTTAAATAGTTTCAATAACTAAATAACGTTCCAAGGGACCCCATTTACCTTATCTTTTATTATTGCTTTGTTAATTTTTTCATTATTAAGAAATATATTTTATGAGTAATTACGTTGTAAATTATTAAAAAAAAAAACTGTTGTTAAAGTGAAACCAATATCTTTTATTTATTTTGTTTATTAGTCAATATACAGGGTTGTATTTCATATTTTTCAATACTCATTACCACACGTCCTAACGGCGGTTGTATAACTGTTAAAGGAATCTCATGTTTATTTCAATTAATAAATATATATTTTTATTTATTAAATTTTAGGGCACCCAACAACTTTATCATTACATTAAAGACCCATTACATTTTGGCTCACAAGAAGGAGCTGATTAAGCGTACCGTCGCAAATTGCTTTCATCTTGGTGCTTCAGCTCCACTACTTTAATGAATTTTACAGAGGTAACATACTGCTGTGGACATCTTGTATTCGCGAGAGTTTTTTTTTAAGTTTCACAGATGTTCATGTTTACCGATTTGCCTTTATCAATGTTTCGTGGGAGTTTCCTCAAATTCATTTATTTTATTTTTGAATAAGAGTTAGTTATTGATTTGATTGTTTAATTTATTTATTTAAATGTGCAGTTGTTTTAAATTAATGTCACTCTTTAATATATTTTTATTTGCTCATGTAGTTCATGTCCTCCCCCTTAGTAAGTTTTCTTCGATGATCTTTGGGCGTAGCGCACGCAGCTGTTTATATATATACAACTGTTTTATCTTGTAAGAACTAGTTCCCAGATAGACGCAAGCGTGAGTAGATATATATATTTTAATTTCATTGCTGCCATTTTGTTAATACATTTTGATTTAAAGATTTGTTTTGCTTATTTTGATTTTATTTCGTCCATCAAGGAACTCGTTTAATAATAACTGTTATTGTATTGTTGTGTACACAATTTAGATATAAGATCATTTATTATTTTTGTTCGGGAAGATATATTTAGTTTAAAGAGTTAATTTTTCGTTGTTGTTTAAATTTTGCCGATTTGTAATTATTTATTAATCACTTCGGGTTGGGTGAATAGAAGCTTTGTGCTTGTATGTATGTTTTTCTCCTGTTGTCCACACGTATACTTTAGTTTGTTTTAATTTTCAAACCACGTGGATTGATTGATATAAAAGGACTATCTTCCTGAACTAATTTGTGTTTTTTTGCTTTGTTAGAGGATTTAGCTTTTGTAATTTAGAATCTCGAGCAGTTTTTTGATTTAAGCCAGGACTCTCTGTCCAGGGTTTTTGTTTTCTGCATAATTGTAATTAACAATTTTTTTTTTCTTTTTTTTTATAATAAATTTTGATTATTATTAACGTCATTCTAAATTTTGTTCTTTTATTTTTGTTTAAACCTTTTCAATTTTTGGGGTAATTAAAGAAAGTCAGATTTCTTTCACCCATTTTTTACTTTTCGTGATTAGTTTTAATTTGCGAGGGTAACCCTGAGTTTAATTGTTCTTTTGTGCCCTTTTAAAATTTTTATCCGTTGAGCTAGCTAATTTAATTTTTCATTTTTAATTTAATTTTTGCATTTTCCTTGGTACATTCAGTACACAGCAATACGTAGACCATCTTTTGATATGCACCCTTCATAAAATGATGAACAATATACTATAATGTATCAATCATTTAAAAGTACCGGCAAGTTGTCTAAAAAGTACATTGAATCAGTTGGAGTAACTGTTATCCTTCTAAAGCTTATGGTTTTGAAACGTCTCTTCAGGTTATTCCGTTATTTACTTATTCTTTATTGTTATTACATAGCTTAAGCATTACATTACATTCATACCAGGTTGTCACTCTGTTTGTACAAAATAAAACTATTACTAGTAATATTGCTTTTTTCTACTTCCTCGTTTCCTATACTGCCTATAGTTGAACAACAAATTTAAGGTAAGTATACTGTATATTTATAGCAAACCATTACCTTCTATATATCAGGTATTTAGTGAACGTGCATTAATGATACTTTCCTTATCACAAGTAATCTAAATAGCTTGTATTAATTATGAACGTGTGATAGCTGTTATAGAATAGTTCACTCACAGCAATACACCTACTACTTAACAAGGGCAAATTTTTGCTTACTGCAACTACATATATGCTTTGGCTTAACTACTTAAGTTCAATTATCATAACAATTATCAATTCATAAGTTACCGTTATGAAGCAGACCGTAAGTAACTTAGATTACTTCTTGTTAGTATCAGTGTTTAGGATCTCTTTTTTACTAGTGCTAAGTAATCTGTGCTTTTGTCCCCTATTCAGCTGAACTTTTTACTTACGATAATTGTATTTTTATTTTTGATTATTAAATTTTTTTCTCAGTGTAATTTTGGTATAACATTATCAAGTAAGCAATGCAATAACGATCTAAGATGGAACTAATGGGAGAACCCATTGATGTACCACCAAAAATTTGTAAATAATATTTGATCAAAAAAGAAAAATAGTAATTGTTCCAAACAAAGTGTAATGGTAATATAAAATTATCTTGTGGTTCAACTATCTATTATACCATTCTTTTTTTTTAAATATCAGTTACTAATTCGATAGGAATATTTCTAAACAACGAAAAAACACGTGATCTCTTGATGTTACTTCATTGCTCGCCTTTAAGACTAAAGAAGGTATATATGATCATTTTGGGATTCATTTATTAGCATTTTCTTTCTCTTGAGACACACACCATCATTGCTCAATAGAAATTATAAAATTGTATTTCTTAATAAATAATTTATTAATAAAAACTGTTTATCATTTTCAGCTATTGCCTGAATGATCCTACAAGATTTTCCCTATACAAGTACGTCATACTTCCTGGGTGCTGACTGTTATCATAACGTAGATGTTCCACTGGAATTATAAATGTGTACAGCACAGTCAATGTTTACTTTACGCTTATGCACACACACATATGCGTTTTCCTTCCGCTTTTCCTTCCGGAACACGCGTATTTTACGGCATCATATAGGTGGTGGATTTGTTTATGTAACTCTAGTACTCGGCTTTGTTACACGCATTCGTGAGCAAAGTCTGCGTACACACCGCCATCGCAAGACTGGGACTAATTGATTTACCACCGCGTGCAATACGTGCCTAGTATTACTACAATGATGTTTGTTTTTGATTATTGTATCGCCAGTTATTTTGATAGATTACTATATTGGTGTCGCTGCGTTTTCGTTTGATTAGGGTTAATTCGGGGCGAAGGGGGAGGCCGAAATGGGACAATTTTGACGTTCCGATGATTAAGTAAGAGAGTGATATTTACGTGGGAAACGGAAATAATACGCGCGTCGGTCGTGCGCTCACGAACTTTCCGTATAATGACGATAATGCGTAATAATTAAGCTTGGTGGTGTTATTGTGATGTTAGTCTTGATGAAGTCATTCGGGTTTCCTAATGGTTAATTAATTCGTGACAATGAGGACTAATCGATTCGTAAGAATGATGATGGGCCGCACAAAATAACGCCGAGTTGACCAATAATAAACAAGCAAAGGTTTAATGGCAATTTCAACGATAATGCAGAAAAAAAAAGAAACGAGATCATTAAAATTGCTAAAATATAGTTCAACAGTATATCATTTGTTAGCACGACTACCAACTAAACATTTATTTGAATAAATTCAAAATATTTTGTTATATTTATATAATTACTT
Organism: Protaetia brevitarsis; assembly: GCA_004143645.1. Lineage (NCBI taxonomy): Eukaryota > Metazoa > Arthropoda > Insecta > Coleoptera > Scarabaeidae > Protaetia > Protaetia brevitarsis. The sequence goes on along the minus strand of RXPK01000017.1, from coordinate 2,990,717 downwards.
TACTTTCGCAGAATTCGTTTTGTTAATGTAATTACACTACATTGTCTATGATATTTTGTTAAATTAAGCCTAAAATACTGCATTAACACTGGAAAAAGTCAACCGTTTATTTCTAAAAATCTACATCATTTTTGTTTATATAAGATTTAGAATATTTAATGACTAAATTGAAATATTCTTATCATTACTAAAATTAAATAATTAAAAGAAGGAAAACGTCTTTACATTCACCAACGTTTTTAAAATATATTTAAGGCAACATGTTTCGGCCCACAAATGCCATTTACAGGTTGTAAAACGCCATGTTACGAAATCTAAAAATTGAAAAGTAAAATATTTAGTAATGTATGAAGTCCCAGAGGACTGGTGTATGTAATTGAAAAACGGAAGAAAAAAATTCGTATACCAAATCCTATTTATTGTAATATTTTATTGCGACATATTTCGGTTAAATAACCATCATCAAGCAATAAACGTCATATATATAATGTATAATATGTATAATTTATTTCGACACATCATTTTATATAAAACGAAGATTGACGTTTATTGCGTGATGATAGTTATTTAATCCGAAACAAGTCGCAATAAAATATCACAATGAGCAGGATTTGATACGAATTTTTTCTCTTCCGTTTTTCAATAAAATATTTAGATTTCGTAACGCGGCGTTTCAAGACCTGAAGCTGGCATTTATGTCCCGAAACATGTTGTCCTAAATATATTTTAAAAACTTTGGTGCAAGAATGTAAGGACATTTTCCTTTTTTTTATTATTTACTACGTACCACATTCAAAGATTCCAACTTACAATTACTAAAATTGTTAAAATTTCTATTACAGTAATTTTAACAAAAATAGGCATATATTTGTGTTTATAATTAAATAGTATTAAAATGACGCCTAAATAAATAATAACTAGTACACTCAGAGATGATAGAAGTTTAATTAGCAAAGCCGATTTTGTTAACAAAATATTGTTGAGTTAACCAAAATTTTAGTTAATTTAACAAGAAATTCTACAGTGAAGACAACTTATTTGTGTTATTAATTTAACAATCGCAATGAGCTACAACAGTTTTTCCCTATAAGGTAGCAAATGCGTTAAAATATGTGATATAAAAATCCTCGTGAAGATGGCGCTTCTTCTATTATCATATAAGCAATCACGTTTCTTGGTCATAAAAGCCACAGAAGTAATAAAGTAATAAACATTAACCTAGTGTTTAACATCCAATAGGAGCTGTGAGTATTAAAACAGCAACTGGTGGTGGCGTGCAATGGCAGTAGTACCAATAAAACTACAACTTTTTTAGGGTATATAAATACCTTCGCTTTAAAGATATTTTATATTTTATATTATAAATATGAAGTGATAAATGTATAATACCATGCATACGTGAACATAGCCCCTCCCCCCCTCCCATAGAAACGCGAATTGAAGAATGCCCATATACCTTGCTGTTACAACATAATATTATTAATTGAAAAACAAATCTGCTTTTAGCTCAACATAATTTTGCTGTTTAACATAAGAGGAATGGTCATTTTGGGATAACAGATAAAATTTGTTCTTTTTAACTCAAAATGTTTGTTTAACCTAACAACCTTTGCTTTTTATTTTAATCATTTCTTCTGGTAGATTTAACATGAAATAACAATACTAAAGGTTTAAAATAAAATTAACTTGAATGTTAAAACAATGTAGAAAAACTTATTCTGTTACTTTAACGAACATTTCTGTATCTAACCAAAATTGTTTGGTTGGATATCTATTTTTTGTCACTTTAACACATCTTCGCTCAATGCAAATCACAATTATTCTTATAACCATATAAAATCCTTCTGTCTTTGTAGATTAGAGTTGGAATGGCTATAAAGATCTATTTTACCCCGACCTTTTCAGGCTTTCGAACATTTTCCTTCATGGCAATGTGGCTGATGGAAATCCAAGCCGATATTAACTTTCTTCAGTTTTTCCCAGTCCTTCTTATTTGGTGTTATATCCTGATACTTTCCATCTAAGCTGAATTTATTAAATTTAGTATAACTTGGCATCTCCATAAAGGATGTCTCGTTAAGTTCATCTAGTAGTTTTTGATGGTCAACGCGGTACGGTTTATTCATCGATGCTTGACTGCGCATAAGCCTGTGTGCTGCAGTTCTAGCAGTTTTTTGTGCATAAATATGTGGCGGTCATAGGTCCAGAATTACTTCCATCACGGTGATAGGAGTTGCATTGCACCCGTGGCACAAAGACAGTCCAACCTTTATATGCTCTGCCACCTAGCGTTTTGACCGTACCCGTCTGCTACAGCAAATCAGTAAAAGAGATAAAAATATACAGCAAGTTCAAAAACAATGCTTTAGTGACATGAATCAGACCCATATTTAAAAGTTTTCGGGATAATATGGGTATCAGATAGTAAGGTACAAAAACATCGGAAAACATAAACTGCATGTTTATAGTAGCACAGACCATAACGGGTAAAAACTTTGTACCTTTGGATGGAACTCGCCTTCTGGTTAAAAAGATATCATATGAAAGAGATGATGAAATTGTAAAGTTATGAGAGAGTAAGAGAAAGAAAATAAACCGCAATTAGAAAGCTATAAGTCAATAAAATTGTAAGAAAATCAGATACCAAATAGTGACTACAATTTCTAGCTATTATTGCAAAATATGATCTTTATCACTCATCATATTTTAATTTCTTGAAAGAATGTAAAACAAGTAGCTTTCATAATTCCTCTGATAGCAAACTGCGCTAGGTCAGTACTTATCCATTGGATGCAACTAAACAGCCGAGAGGGCAAATTTTCTCACCGTTCCTAAACATATTTGTATTTAAAATTGAGCTAAATTAAGCAATTCGGCAATGGAACCCAGTATAAGACCTGGAGAAGAAAATTCCAGGAAGTTATTATACTGCCTTGAAAATAATTGTTTCCAAATTGAAGTCGAAATTTAGCTCGCAGCAGTGAAGTTATTACGGTTCCACAATGGCTAATTTTCAAAAAGATGATGTCCTGTCCCCAGTGTATTTGATTACAGGCAAAAGAACGCACCGTTCAGGTTTTGGGCAAAAAACTTTTGTTATTATTAGTTCATAAGCTCTTTCTTCGTGAAGGCGAGCAAGTTACTACTTAGTTAGATATAAATAATAACTTTCTTATACCCAACAACCAAACAAACATAGCACACTCCCTAGTTTCCTTGACAGCGGCTCATCATCTATGGATAATATTAACTATAAATAACAGTTCCTCGGTCGAATAATTGTGTGACTCTTAACACTCTAACGGGTAAATACTATTTCTACACACTTATTTGCTAAGATATATAGGGTGTATCAGATATAGAGGTAAATATAATAATATGTAGCAGCTGTAATCATATACAATCAAAAAGTCTTAATGCACAGGGGGTTCTATCTGTACATAACGAGAAAAAACTATTTTAGTAAGAATACCCGTGGGCTATGAAACTCGTACCTCTGCCCTGAATTAACCTGATCATAGTTTTGTATGGATAGCCGCTTGGAGTGCAAGCCACTTCGAACATTTTATTTAAATTCTTCACGTCTTGAAAAAACCATCCTTTCCAGGACCATCATGATTTCATATAAAGAAAATCGAAGCTTGATGCATCGACAAAAGCGCGGGAATGTATAGATTCATTTTCCCGCGACATCATAGTAAAAAGGCGTGTTTGCAAATTTTCTGTATCTACATTTATTTCTGTGTAATTCGATTCAATTCATTTTGTGTTATATGATTAAATAAATCGAAAAGAAATAATTCAGATTCACGTGGTGCCGTTTATTAACAACTAACTCTCGATTCGACAAAGCAAAAGAAAAATATTTACGTTTCTTGTAGCTGCTGAAGTCGCATATCCGGTGGAGAAACTCGAACGTCTTATCAGGATATTAAAAATAATACTTTGTTTACGTAGAATGCTCTTAACAAAAAAGGAATGTTTATTTTATAAAAAGAAGAAATTTAAAATGCTTCAGTTTTGCTATTTTTACAAGGGCCTTTATTTATTCAGAAAGACGTTAAATGAACTTGCGGCATACCATTAAGAATAATACTAAATGAGTGCAATGTATTTATACATAATACCACGTTTAGCGGGTGCTTAACATGACGTTTCCTTGCATCAGGCCCGAACTAAACAATTTTTGGCTCTAAATTTTACTTTTTTTTATTCTTTAATGATGAAATCCGGTTTCGGTGGGTTTGTGCTTTATATGTTGTGTAGTTAACACCCAAGCAAAATTTACTTTTTTATTTGATACACCCTTATATGGGTTATTTCTACGGGCTACAACGGTAGACATACGCAATATATACAAAGAGCATACGAACAATTTTGTACCGTGGAACTTTTTTTTTTAAGTTAGGGTGGGCACCTATAGCCCACTAATATGGCACTTGAGCTAGGTGCTCATTGTACCGTATCTATTCAATCTCTTATTTCCACTCGAGCAGCTTGGAGTTCTCTGTAAAGCCCAGTAACTTGCCCTGTGGAAATTTAAGAACCCTAGAGGGCTTCCTTCCCGATCCTTCCCGAAATGTTTGTGCCTAAGTATTTTCTATTCCTCACATGTGCAGATTACATGTAAACTTGCCTCCTCCTGTAGTTCGCATCATTTGCACCACGATTCGCTTACTCGACCTGTGCTGTATAGATGCTTGTTCAGGGGACAGTGTCCAGTTACCAACCCAGTAATGGGTTTTAAAATCCCCATCCCCTATTAATATGTAGTTGACCTTCAGTCGACCCCATTTCTTTCTTAGTTATAGATTTTGCTGTATCGCGACTAGACATATTGCATTTTTCTCTATCATTGTAATTAAATTGCCATGGGGGTAAAACAAAAGCATAAGTCGTAGCAGCTAGATGTAAAAAAAAACAAGTATCTGTATACCTATATTTTGAATATGACTGCCTCTTATTACGACTTTTTACTTTTAATTTATTCAGCACTTACTTCGCACCCAATTTGAGAGCTTTCGAGGCGAATATAAATGTAAATATTTCGGTTAAGCAAAATATTATCGCTCGACCGAAATTCTGAACAAAGCACATATTAGTTTCAAATTAATTTAATAAAGCCAGGATAATTATCGAACCCGAAATAACAGTTATACAATATCAACGCACCGAAACTAAATACTTACGTATTCAGACACACATACTACGTACGTGTTTACACACGAGAGGTGTTTCCAAGGTCGAATTAAAATAAAACGGGCAACCACCGCCGCACGGTCTTTCTAATGTGTTTCAATTAAATTAGTAAATGTTTTCCCTTTTCTCGTATAAACAATTTGGCCAGTAGCGGCGGTAGGTGGCGAGGTCCTCCGATACTCCTAGCGAGGAGAGCGACGCATGCAGTGTTCAGACCAGAAGAGGGCAAACACAACTTTCCCCGGATTATTATTTCTTCTTCCTGGTTAAGGGTTGCGCGCCTAATAAAAAGGTTAATTATACAGTGTCGGGGTGCGACCCTTGACGTTAGAGCGGCGGTGCCCATCGGAAGTCGGCTGTTTGCTCAACACCCCTACTCTACACGTTGCGGGAGATATAGGTACCTAAATGGTACGACTAGGGTGGGTACCGTTAGTTGCAAAATAATGTGTACAGAGTGGACCAAATTGGATGTACATACATAACAGGTAAACGTACTTTGCAGCGAAGATACGAAAAAATGAGATAGGCAAGCTTTTTCCAGATAAAAGCAAATTTTAAATTTATCTTGTCGTTTGATGTTTCTTTTCAGTTTCGATTATGTGATACAACTTCCTTATTGTTTAAAATTTTAAGAAATTCTTTAGACATTATTCATGCAGCACTTTGTTTGGGATTTGGATATGAAATCTACTTTTTAATATTCCTTCAAAATGTTTAGTTATGGCGTCAAAACTTTAATTATTCAAGTTGTCGTCCAATCTAAATAATTTCTGGTATCTAGGGAGTTGTGTGCAGGTGAATTAGATGGTAATTGAAAATAAATTTGAATCCGTTCATTATATGGAACGTCATCTAGAAATTCTCAAATGGGAATTTAACAATTCAATGTAATAACGTTGTGAATTTACCATGTAAATTTTGTTTTACATGTTTTTTTCTAGGATATTTAACATGGAAAAAGAAATTTCGGTAAAACTTACAGCTTTTTCATGTAAGTTTAAGATGTAACAAAAATTCAAAAGGAAAATACAGGAAAAAACATGTACAATTTTGTATTTACTCTCAAAATTTACTTAAAAGTGTAAAATTGACATTTTTTGGGGTATTTAGTGCACTTTAAAAGTAATTTTACTAGTCAACTATTGATTTTGCTGTAAAAATATGAGGATCTTTTATATTTATTTGTTTTTACTTGAATTTTCGGGTAAAACTAAAGATATCATGGAAAATACGAAATTCATACGCCGCAATGTGATTGGTTATTGGATTATTTATCTGTGCGCGTAGGTAATTCTATTCGTTTGTCAACTTATTATTGGCTCAAATGATATCAATGGTACGTCAACAACAAATCGTAGGTTTCGCGTAAGCGTGGTTCATCTTTGATCCCTGGTTTGAGCGATTTAGTATGACCTATTAGGTGCTATAAAAGAATTAGGTAAGTTGTTTGCTCTCTTTATAAAAATAGATATGAAAATTACTTCAGTGTTCGGTAAATATAGAGTTCATATAAACATTACATACGAATTTTACAGTACAATCTTTGAAAAACACATCAGCATGTGAAATTTACTAGTTGGTAGAAATTTTACCTTATGAAGCAAATTAACCTGTAAAATTGTAGGCAACTTTGTTACCAACGATTTTACATGTAATTTTACTGCAACTTTTTTTACAGTGTAGCTGTCAATTTACCATCATATATAAAATAATAAAATCTGCAACCTTTTAAAAATCATTCAATATTAAAACCAAATCGTCTTTGCCTCCGAATGGGTCTACTTATATCAGGATTTGTTTCACTCCAATAGTGGTTATTATTTCTGTTAAACATACCATCGCTAGTAACGTAAATTTCGTCACTCGATATTTCACAGTTTTTAAAATTAAAATCTTGTTTACGTATATTTTACCGACAAAAATTGTTCCTTATTTCGTAATCGTTGGGATAGAAAAAATGATTTGTTCCAATTCTGTAGGAATTCTTTTTATTTATACTTTCTTAAAATTTGAAGACTATTGGTTTTTTGATACTCACTTTCAATTTCTCTGGAAAAAGATGCCTCTTACTAGCGTTCATTTATTTTTGGACCGAATTTTTCTAAATGATCCATGATTTTTTAAATCATTCTCCAGCTTTTTAAGAATACGAACGTTTGGTAAATTCTTTTCGCGATATTAAAGCTCTCATAGCTTTCTTTCCATATTTCCCTCAATTGATGAACTCAATTATTTTTTAAAAACAACAATGCAATAATTATATTATAAGGCGAAACTAATTAAATAATATCAGAATAACTCAAATAACTCGAAGAAGATCATAACGATATTGGATAAAATAATGTAACTGACACCTCGATACACTCACAGTTTGACAGATAAAAAGGCATCAGTTATTACAATTTGTAAGGGCAAGGCACTCTGTGTAGGAAGTAGTTTTTATACATTTATCAAGCACACTGCTGTTTTATTAGCAAAGCATAGAAAGTATAATATTATTTTGTTTGGCTATCATGGCACTCTTCTGATTTTGTCCATAGGTCTCCCATATCCATAGCACGCTAAGAATCTAGTAGAAATTTGAAAACGCAATATGTTGCTTAATTATTAAATTATTATTATTATTAATATTTAGAAGAGTGTTATATGTTCTTGTAAAGCCCGCAAATTTGTTATTCAATTATAACATAGCCTATTATGGTTTCCGTTTAAGAAAAAATAATATGACGTTATTACTAAACATTTTCAAGGATTATTAAAAAGTAGGTTTGATATCCAAATCCAAAATAAAAAGCTGCATGGAAAATGTCTCGACATTTTTTTTAAATTTTAAATAATAGGAACGTTATAGTTATATATGATTTTTTTTTAAATATCTTGAAAACGGTGAAAAAAATTAAAATTTGATTTCACCAATGTTTTTATCTAAAAAAAGTAACTCTGGACTCATTTCCGCTGAAAGTATATTTACCCGTTGTATACATATAATCTGGTTCACCCTGCATAAAAACGTAAAAAGTGTACCGTATTTAACATATGATCATAACACAAACTCATTTGGCAATCAGAATAAATTAATACTTGATTTATTTTAAAATTTTTTATGAATATTTTCTGAAATATTAAGATATTTTAAAATCAATCATGAAAGTGGCGAAACAATCTGTAGTTCTTATTGCATGAAAAATACATTTGTTTAGTTTAATCCAAATCAGAAGTTATGACGAAGACTAACAAATTGAAAATATATCAACTAAACAAAGATAACACAACGTTTTAATCAACTCTTGGCACTTTAGTATTGTAGAAACTTTAACTTACAACATGTCAAAAGGAAAGCAAGTCTAAATTACTGTCACTTCTAACCTAAGCAGTACGTTAATTTCACCGCACAAATCTATGTGACCCCCTGTGTCATAGAAAGTGAAAGAAACTTTGTGCTTGCAAGGTCTTTGCAGTGGCATAGAATATGAACTGAGATTTCTTCTTCCTCTTTGAAGAATCTGCAAATACTGTCTTCTGCCAGGTATATGCTGTACATATGCCTATTTAGTCTGCAAGACAATACAATCAGCAGACCCTCCCTTCATTTTGACAGTTTTCCCGTTTCTACACAATTGGTTTTTAGTAAATTCAAGACTTTGCTCCTCTAAGAACTCACACAGTCTTTGACCTAAAAACGTTGCCCCCACTACTTTGTTGATTGACTTGCCACTTAGTAACACCGAAGAGAACAGGAATACTAACGAATGGGCTTGATGAACCTCCTCTGGCTGCCTCGTCCGCAGCCTTGTTTCAATTTCTTCCAGATTGCCCAACCTCACCCAACGAGGCCACTACAGTTACACTAATCCTCAAAGCGGAAACTAAATGGACCACTATCTTCGGCTTTATCACGCTAGTCCTTATGGTGAGGGAGGCGGCGTTGCAGAACGAATTAGTTCTAAAAAAGATTAGCTCTATATTAAAGTGTAAACAATCTCGAAGATTCAATTTCTACGCCGACTTAAATACAAAATCGTGTTAAAATGCTGTAAATGAGTTTGAGAAGAAATTTTTTAAGCTTATAAATAACGGTCATATCCACAAACACTACATTGTGAAATTATTAACAAATTGGGAGTGGTTGAGGCACTCATAGCGAAACCAAATTTTAAATCATTAACAATATTCGGTGAGAATTTAATATAATTGAAGAAATTAAATTAAAAGTATACCGGGTGGATTTGTAAAGGGGAAAACAGTTGACAGGGTATAAAAGCATGACGTACTAAACAAAAAGACTTAATAAACTTTTTCTTTGTAACTTTCATCATAACTAATAGAAAAAGGAGAAATAGTTATCTATTCCTCCTGGAAGACCTGGGAAATAACAACAACAAGGAGAAAGAGACCTAACCTGAGATATTACCTGGGCTGCGGTTCCAGAAATCTGAAGAGAAAAATAAGGGATTTCAGTGGGTATCTATATCTAGGCACCGATGTCGATTAAGGATTTTCCCTTTCAAAAAGAAATTAAAAAAGTTTTTATTAAATGACCAAAAACATGTGTAGGTATTATTTCCTTTAGTTTTTAATAATAATAATGATAATAATAATAATAATAATAATAATAATAATAATAATAATAATAATAATAATAATAATGCGTTTATTATCTAACAGTAATAATAATTACTTTTTACAGGACAACATCGGTACAAAAAAGAAAATTCAAAATTAACATATGTGCGTGTGCAACAACAAAGGGGAAAAGAAAAGAAGGTGGTATGCTTAACGAGGTGGAATAAAATAATAAACTAGAAACTAAATATATCTAATACATAATACAGTAAGCGAGTGTGTAAAAGGTAATAAAAAAAGAAGATAATAAGTATATAATACAAAAAAAAAGTTAAGAAAAAAAATTAATGAAATGATTGATGAATGAAAGTCAAACTTTTGAATTAATAATTTCTTAAGCTTATCACTAGTCATATTGAAAATATCTATATCAAAGCAAAAAGTATTAACATTACGACACATTGACAAAATGGGAGAAAACATATAATTATGTGTATTAGCAACTGGTAGGTAAAAGGTTGCTGGGGTTCTAGAAGTGATACTTGGCACATGAAAATTCAGTTCTCCCAATAAACATGGATCACTTATTTCACCATGCAGTAATTTACTCAAAAAAAGTATTTGGGCTATTATCCTACGATTTTGGGGAGTATTGAAATGAAATTCCTTACTCCTTAGAGCATCATAGCAATAATCGTGGGCAAGGAAAACTCTGTATCTACGATAATACAATGTTTTTAAAAATTTACACTGAACACTTTCTATTAAATCGATGTACTTAGTATAATACGGGTGCCATACCAGTGAGCAAAATTCAAGCTTAGCTCTAATAAAACAATTATAAAAACTGATAAGCGGTTCAATACTATCAAAATTTCTAGTACTACGGGTTAAAAACCCCAACAGTTTAAAACATTCCCTGTAATGTTGTACATATGTTCATTAAAGGTTAATTTAGGGTCGAAGGTAATTTCCAAATCTTTTACTCCCTCACGTCGATCCAGAACTGTATGATTAACGTTATAATTGTATGGAAGAATCACGGTATTCCTAGTGAAGGACATCGTTTTACATTTGGCAATATTCAAATGAAGACAGTTAGACCGACTCCAATCAAATAAAGATTCCAAATCCGCCTGCAGCTGACCGCAATCACTCAGGGATTCAACTCTCCGATAAATTTTCAAATCATCAGCATAGAAAAGGTACATTGAAGAAAAGCAAGTAGTTATATCATTGATAAAGGTTAAAAATAGTAAAGGACCAAGGACTGATCTCTGCGGGACTCCAGAGGTACTAGGATAATTGTAAGATTTGACACCACGATACTCAACATAGTTGTTTCTCCCGGCAAGGTATGATTTTAAAAGCTGAATTATATCTTTTGACATACCAAAATTACCAAGCTTGCGGACAATCAAAGAATGCTGCACCTGGTTGAAGGCTTTGGAAAAAATCAACTTAAACGACGTCAACTTGAGTTCTGGCATCCAGAGATTTGGATACGAAGTCGGTAAAAATACACAAGTTGGTAAGAGTGGACTTGCGTCGTACAAAACCGTGCTTAAAGGAGTAATACCTGTAGAAATCTGTCTATAAATACGTTTAAACAGTGCAAATTCAAAGATTTTAGATAAATTAGATATGATGGATATCGGTCGATAATTAGTAATGTCATTTTTATCACCAGACTTAAAGACAGGAGTAATGCGTGAGGATTTCCAGCAACAAGGAAAGGTCTTAAGTTTAATAATGAGATTAAAAATATGTAACAGCGGATGCTGCAACAAGAATCTACAGTCCTTCACCACGAACGAAGGCACTGAATCCGTGCCCATAGTAAGACCAAATTTGAGACAGTTAATAGCCTCTAAAACCTCATCCAGATCAAATTTCCTCATATAGGTTGTAGGAAACAGAGGTACATAACTATCCTCGACAGAAACATCTGAACTGGAATCATGTACGAAAACAGATTCAAAGTGTGATGCGAATGCATTCGCAATATCGTTTGGAGGCTCAAAGTAGCTATCGCCATTTGACATATATCCAGGTACACTTGTTTGCTTCTTTTTTCTAATTTAGGTAAGACCACAGCTTCCTTGGATCATCCTTGACAGCAATCTCAATGTATATAAGCCCGATAATCAAGATCAATACCTTTCCTAACCAATCTACGACATTCATTAAATTTATCTTTATAATACCTAGTATTGTAGTTTTTATAAAGCTTTAGGAAAAAGTTTTTAAAAAGGATTCAAGATATTTTCTAATATATGGTTTGTATCTTTACATATTTGACTTTACAACGTAAATTAAAAACATCCCCTGCAGAGAGAGAGAAAAAAAAGCTTCAATAAAGCAAAGCAGCTCGGTTTAATTGAAACATTTCCGAGGGCTTCATCTAAATATATCGACTAGGAATCCATTAATGGATTGGCCATTTCATTAACAGCTAGCGAGCGATAGCAGCTACCAGACCTAAACCGCAGGTACTGCCCGCACCCAGCCGACGACGTAACCTAATAAACTCCGTGGAAGCGGACTCCGAACGCCCGTTGACGTATTATCGGGATTATTAACTGATTGGTTTCGGATTACGATTGATTCACTTCATTACGGGATTAGTTTGCTGAATAAGAAGTTCAAATATTGGCCGGGTTGGGGATCGCTTATTAACGATAACGTGGGAGGTAATGGCCTACAGTGCGAAATGAAAAACTGATTGTTTATGTAATATTCTGAATGGATATTCTATCGTATGTAGACAATTATAATAAACGATCTTCATCAGAGTCGTGAATAGTTTGCAAACTTGTTGCCCACGAAATTGCGTACATTTTTATTGCAAAATCTCGAAACCAAATAGTGCGAATCCATCCATAATGAATTATCTACGCTATAACACGTTTGAATTAATTTAAGGGCCGAAGCTCAGACGTGCGACGACTTATCAGGAAGCGAAACCAGACAGAGCTTTAGTAAATTTGCGCGCCGCTTTCAGAGATAGGAAATTCCACCGAGCGGGTTGAGGGCGAGGCACGGGCGACACCTCTAAAATATGGGGCCCATAATCCAGCCTAGATATACCCACATATTTATAAGGTCGGCACTTTATCATTCCTGAAGTTTAGATTGGATTTTATAATATATGTACTTTGTTTCAAAGTTACACGCCACGCCGGAGAATCCCACGTTTTCCTCTTCCACGATATTATAGTGGAAACGCGAATCTTGACATGTAACCGGAGCGCTGGTAATTTCTGCAATCTAATGCATAAAAGCTTTAACTTGCAATAGAATGGTTTTACTATTGTTTTTGCTGTAATACCACACTTCGTTTGTTGCTTTAGTATTACTAACAGTATTATTGAACACGTACTGTTTCTATTTCCACGAAATTCCAATGGGAACTTTTGGTTATCTTTAGTCTTTCCTAAAATTGTCACACCCACTAATTTTAAAATAAAACAAAGTTCAAAACAACTATATATTATAGGTAGATAAGTATTTAACTTATTTTTCATTTTAGAATGACTTCTAAATTTGTGTACATTAAATTATTTGTGTCAGTATTATTTTAGTTGGGCCATTATTACAATCGCAGTTTAAATCGTAGATCAATAATCTTCGGTTTAAACTTCACTTAGGCTTATATGTATATAAATGGAAGGGTGATGTTACATTGCGACCTAAAAAATCTGTTGTGTCCCCTATTCTTGCTGCTTTACAGCTGGCCTTCCAATCCTATTCCTTTCAGAAAGTCTAGGATATCAGAGAGCCCCAGTCTAGGTAAGTATCCCTCTTCGATTTCACATGCTCCCAGGTGCAACGCCCTCGAGTTGCACAGTGCTACGCAGTTTGAGAGGAGATGGATGGGTATTTCATCCTGTTCCCCACAAAATCTACATTCAGATTCCTTTTCCAATCCAAGCTTACTCAGGTGTCCTTTCAGTCTACAGTGGCCTGAAAGTATTCCTGTTAGTATGCAAACATTGTTCTTACTCAGGTTGATGCATTCTGTAATCCTCTTCTGGTTATAAGTTCCAGAAGAATTTTACTTTGCTCATTCCCTGAGATTTTCCAGTAACTGGATTTTCTCTGCTCCATTTCTATTTTCAGTTTATTCAGTATTGTACTGCTACTTAACCCGCAAAAGGTTCAGACTCTACAAATATTCCAGCCCCTTTGTTGCGAGATTATCCGTTATTTCGTTTCCTTCCACTCCTGTGTGACCCAGAACCCACAGAAGGGTTACTTTATTCCTTTTGCCTAGCTCATTTAATTTCCCTAGGCATTCCCAGACCATCATGGAACTGATTTCATATGAGCTCAGCGCCTTGATGGCTGCTTGACTATCAGACGTGATGATAATCTCCTGCTTTCGATAATTTCTATCAATATTGAACTGAACACATCTTTCAATAGCGTGTATTTCCGCCTGAAATATACTTGGATATTTTCCCAAGCTTTCGAAATATGTGGTTCTAGACCCATATATTCCTATTCCAGTCCCCTCTGCCGTTTTGGAGCCATCAGTGTATCATTTGATGGCATTTCTATTCAACTTCAAGATGGTTTTATTATCCCACTCGCTCCTGTTACTGAGCTTTATGATGAATTCCTTCACAAAGCTGATTTTTTTTAACATATCATTCCGGGGCATACCCCACGTTTGATCACCGTCAGGAGATTGAGGCCTATGCCTAATCATTCCTTCCTTGACCATTCTGAGTGTGATTCTTTTTGCCACGCCCTCTACTACAATATGGAGAGGAGTAAGATTCAATACTACTTCGACAGCTGCTGTTGGGCAGGTTCTCATAGCCCCCCGTTCTGCATACACATGCTAATCTTTGCACTTTCGAGAAGTTAATTCTCGCGGTGGTCAGATTAGTTCTTCCGCTCCAAGCTACTGATGCATAGGTGATGATCGGTCTCACTATCGCTGTATACATCCAAAGCAGTATTTTTGGGTTGCATTCCCAATTTTTCCCTGCAAAGTTTCTGCATACCAACAGAGCTCTTTTGGCCTTGTTGGTTACTTCGAGTTCATATTTGTTCCATAGAAGTTTATTGTCTAGAGTGAGGCCTAGATATTTAACCTCCGTTCTCCAACCTATATTTTGCCCATAGATTGGATTTTCTTTTCCTAGTAAATGCTGCTATGGTAGTCTTAGTGGGGTTAACATTGAGTCTTACCGATTGACACCATCTTCTCGTGAACTTCAATCCTCTTTGAATTATGTCACAGAGGGTATTCTCAAATTTGTCTCTTGCGTATATGACAATATCACCAGCATACCCTTGACAAGGTATGTCTAGATCCGTCAGTCCGCATAAGAGTTCGTCTACTATTAGGCTACACATAAGTGGGGATATAACTCCCTTTTGTGGGCATCCTCTGGTTGTACTAACCGAGAGTGTCTTATGTCCCACCTCCGTCTCCACCGACCTAGTAGACAGTAGCTGCGACATTCATCTAGAAGTCACTCCGTCTACCCCCCTATTAATTAATGCTTTTTTGACAGACTCGTGTGGAGTGTTGTCAAAAGCGCCCTCTATGTCCAGAAAGGCGCACACTGCAGTGCATCTTGGATGTGATCCGTCAGCTCCACTAAGAGACTGCATCAGTGAATTTGCCCGTTTGATAGGGCATGCTGACAGGGGTGCAACGACACCCGCTCCAAGATGTCTGCTCTGATATAATTATCTACCGCTTTTTCCACCGTTTTCAAAAAGAATGATGTAAGGCTGATAGGTCTGTGGGATTTAGGGTGCATAATGTCCTTTTTCCCTGCTTTTGGTATGAAGGTAACTTTAGCCCTTCACCAAGCTTCTGGAATATAACCCAGCTCCAGACCGCTTCGGCTTATCCGAATCATGTGAGGAAGGATATCTTCCTGCCCATTCTGAAGTAAGGCTGGAAAAATCGCGTCTACTCCCGGTGTTTTGAAAGACTGAAAGGTATTCATGGCCCATTTTAACCGTTCGCTGCTGCATATGTGTCTGGCCAATGTCGTAGCTTCTTTAGTTGGTCTTCTATATTTCTCGGAAGGATTTTCCGATGTTCCCACTTTGCTTTCGGGAAAAGGGAGTCTCTAGAAGGAGGAGAGTTCTTTCTTCTTCACTTTCAGTGAAGCTTCCGTCTGGCTTTCTTAGTGCCATTCCTGTATCGATTCTACCCATCGCCATTTCGCTTAGGCTTACAGTCGATATAAATAAAATTTAAAAAAATACTCCAGCTTGCCATATTTAATCCTTAAATCGCGATTGTAATAATGGTCCTTAGCAATACATGAGGTAATTTGAGATTTAAAACTTTGTAAAATTAATAATGATTGGCCCAACCACTCGATATTGTCACGAGCCGCACTGCCAGAAACTAACGAGAATGAGCAGGAATGAATCAATTAAGTCGCGTCTGGTGCGCACTTTTAACGTAATTGCACATTCTACCGAGCAGAAATTTTCACGACAATCGAAATTTTTGTAAATTTGTGATAATATAATATGTAAAATGAAATTATGGTTGCAAATTTCCGCTAAAAGAAATAAATATTTCATCAACGTGGAAATTAATACTCGGTTAGTGTAAAATTACAAAAACGAACGGTTTTTTTTCAATAAATTGAAAGTAATTATTTTTAGTAATATAATTCCATGGTAACATTGTACGATTTTTCCTCGAGTATTTTATTTAATTATTTTCTTAAAGGCAATTGTGTAACAATTCTGTACAGGCAGCAGAAAGTGTTAAAATTTCCAGTTCTTTTAATAAATACCTTAAATTATTTTCCTTTAGTATGGACATATTTTATTAACTGTTCTTATAAAACCCAAAGAAATCGACATGCATTTTCGTAACATAAATATTTTAATTTCTCTTTAAGAGCGTCCCTTAAACTATTACGACCAACTGGGGAATCAGAAAGCGTTAAGCTATCACATACCAATTCTAAACGCTAACTTTAAAGAACGCAAATATCTAGGCATAAAATAAAATTGCAACTCCTATATACGATCGAGAGTAATTTTTCTCTTTCGTGCCGGCGCTCCTTCATTAATTATTCCGCCCTTATGTCCGTGCGAATATGTTTCAAGATAAAACTGTTCGAAGTTATTTGGGGTCCCTGTGGAGATTTTGTCACGTCCGGCGTGCTCAACTCCGCAACTGGGGTCCATTCCCGTTTGAGGGTGAGCAGTTCTCGTTGGGACCTAAACGGCTACTAGTTGCCGGACCGGTCTCTTGTCTCGCCCGCTTACACGGCATCAGAGATGTGCGCTTCATATACATTTTCTCGTATCCGTGGGACTCAAACGTCGTTTTGTACCTTCCTATATATATATGCATCCGCGGAGTTACTGTCCGCTTGTGAATATGTCATGAGGCGCCATTTGCCAAATGGAAATTTTATATATTTATATTTGAATATTTACCCCGGACCGTTCAGTTCGCGTAGCGGAACTATTCTTTGCTTTGAGGATTACGTAGGACGGACGCTTGGCTTTTTGTGAATATTTTACGAGAAGAAGTGATGGATTTACATGGCTACGATTTTGGTGAAATGGCACGAACAAGTAACGGTTTGGAATTTGAGAGACAACATCAGTTTACATTCTACATGTAGGGGGGAATTGAATAGACATTCTATAATTGACTGATAACTGATTATATAGTATGAAAAGAAAGTAAACGATAAGTTCATTACCTCTCTTAAAATTATTTTTTTTTGGAAAGAAAAACTTACAACTAACTAGCAAGTTTGATTATATGACGTTATAATAAACCATTTAATCTTGTTACTTCCTTTTTGCACTTTCTCATTGCAAGTCTCCAATGAAAGACTGGTGTCTCTCAATCGAGATTCACATTTTTCTTTCATCTTTTTATTTTTAACACTGTAAGAATTCAAAATTCCACCTGTATAATACACAGTATTTAAATTCATTTTATTAAGACGTAGATGATAAGTAATGTGGCATTCGCTGAAGCAGCGTCTACTTCACAGGAAATAATAGTCTATTTTCGTTTAAAGACTAGCGTAATTAAGATAATATGGTATTACTTTGTATATTATCTGCTTCTTTGTTTATTGTATGTTACAAATGCTGACCAGCGGATCCCACGTTACTTTCAAGGACGTTTGAAGTTCAGAAAAATAACGCCGTCGATCATATTTGCGCCCTCCTGTAAAGAGAGGCCGAACTAGTTATCGGTGCGAAATGACGTCACAACCAAAGTTTATAAAAATTCTTTACATTGCTGTTTGAAGACAATTAATCCGCGGACTCCGACTTAACTACAGTAAAGCACGCGTTTCCATTTCGTTCTGGGCGTTTCCATAACTTAAAGTTAAAGATTTAAACTTCTCTTCTTAAATTTTTACAAATAAAATAAGCCTAAAAATTCGAGAACAGGAAGCAAAAGCTTTCCTGGAGAGGTTTCTTGGTTTAAATTTTTGTGAGTGTTGTGTAAGTTTCGTGCCTTAAAATTTGGATTACGGGAAAAATTAATTACCCACATCGACCGGTAAGATGTTCAAAATTTCCGCTTAAAACTAACCATTGCAAATACGTAAAAACCGTAACTCGTTCGCTCTCTCTCTCTCCCTTAATAAATAATTCTGTAAGTAAGAATTACTAGAGTTTTAGTTAAATTACATTACAAAAATCTTAAAATATTCATTCAAATAGTCGTGTTTCGTTTCGTATGTCTTTTTACTTGTTATTTTATTAAATTTGTAGTTTGTTAGTTTAACTCTATTGTCACAAATTCATTCAATATATTAATATAAAAAGTAATCATTCTATTATTTCGCCATACCAAACTCGAAAGAAGTTTATTTAGTACCCATAGTAAGGAGTTGAAGAGGAAGTTATCTCGGTAAAGAGAAAGCCGACAAGGTGGGTAAGTCGTTAATCTTTAGGCTAACTAACGGCCCTGCTTCGACTGACTGAGGAAAACGCTGTTGGAGAGCATATTTGGCTAAACTTCTGAAACCAATCGCTACCGAACAAACAGATTGCTTTCCAGCAGTGGCTAGTCGTCCAAAAGAGCAGGTGAGGTTATCTGTGAGACGGTATTTGGCTTTGTCTTGATTGAATTTGGGCTGGCCATTCCTAAAAGTTTCCAGATAAGAAAACCCGTTCCGTTACAACACTAATAGCTTCCAAAATACCAACGAATTTTATACGGGTATATGAACACGGCTTTAGAATCAGAATGATATAGATGTTCAAGTGAACAAACAGAAACCATTCCACCAAAAATCTATCTTTCACCTAAATAGGTACCCTAGATGCACTTTATTTACTTCTAATTAAAGTTTAAAACCTTTTTTTTGTCCGAGATGATATCACTGCCATCCGTAATCCTGACGCTGGCTCGCTATAGGTACCCTTGGGTCTCTCCGAGGTATGCGGTGGCGTTTTAGAGTCCTGTCGAGGTCTTTTCTTGCTGCCCTCGACCATTTTCTTTTTACTCTCAGTGGTTTGCCTTCCACCTCCCAGCTTGGGTTTCTGCTTTGTGTGCTTAGCGACCTGGTTTGCACCTTCCACCTTGGATTTTTTAGAATTGCGGCAACATGGTCTCTGCTCGGTTTACGCACCCTCCTTCATTTTGCTTTGCCTTCTCAGTTTCCTGATTTCTTTTTTCTGTTACTGCAATCCGAGCTGTTGTACTCCTGCAACAATATTTCAGCAGTGTCACTGTCTTATCTAATACTCACCTCCAAGATAGTGTCATGTACCGCTAGAAGAGGTTTCCGATGCCCTCTTCTGACTCCTCCGTTCTAGTTTCAAAAGTTTATTACTCTGATCCATAAAGTGCGCTATCCAACGCTATCCAACATTAACCCATACCTAATTATCACGCTATCATCTCATTAGCGATTGTACCTACGTGAGCCCTAGCCCAAAAAAGTTTTACACCCTCCTCACGTAATCCTAAATTCTAATAACAATTCAGTCGAATCTTTTAAATTCTCTAACGCCTCTAATACAGATAAGCTGTCAGTTGTAATTCGCACCTCCCGTATAAATTCCTAATAGTGCCTAATATGATGTAACGTCTGATTTATTACAACTAATTTTGCCTGAAAATTGTTACAATGATCTCCTAATTTAAACTTTTGATTATATATTTCAATACCCCTATTATAAACAACAAAAACCGCCCCTATATAAACCCTCATCCTTCCAGCAATTCGTATAAATTTCTAAAACCTCTTCTCCAAAAGTACCTATAAATTTGTTATAAGTAATACTTTTTAATTTCACGGGATGAATTCGGCCCCCTATATCTACTCGCCTTTTCAAATCGCCGGGTTCTAATCTAATTCACGTTGCTGCAATTAAATTCTCAAACCCTATTTTATTTGCGTTCTCACGAAATTTAAGTTCCCTAAAACCTAATCGATTAAAATATGCATGAAATAATGCACGCCGCTTCTATCGAAATAGATGAATACGCGTTAGACATAATTAAATTCAGGATACCAGAATATTTGAATGGCTAACATAATTAATGTGCAAAAGAAATATAAAAAGCCAAAAGGCCGTAATGTTTCCGAACATTTCATGTCAGACGGCTCCACAAATGAAATATTCAAACACTTTTGTAAATACTTATTATTCCTGCACTTGCAAAGCCGTGTAATTACCGCGCGGAATCAACATTAGCTTCGCCAGTGTTCATCTTCGCACCGATTACCAGCAAATGCACAACGACTTACGCCAGTAATAAGAAGAATTAAATAAACGGAAGAGAGATTATTTTTTAATTAGCGCCGAGCGAAGTTCCAATAAAATTTCCTAGGGATTTCGCGCGCCACCTACCGGCAGGTATATCTGTTTATCTGTCCCTTAACGGTCGAGTCGGGGATTTTCGCACTAAACTTCGCGCGGGCGCTTCATTAAACCGGTCGAGGGCGAATAAGAATTAAATTTTACATTAGGCAATTAGAAAGCGACCGTAAAGAAGGACGAAAATCATACACTCACGTAACTTAGGTGTGTATAGTAATACTCGGCGGGTATCCTTTAAAATTCTAATTGTCCGCGGGTGACGGTGGCTCTCTCTCTCGTCCCTCCTACACACACACACACAGGTCGGTATATATATAGGTGGATGAAACGTGCCGCTACAAAACGCGAATTTGTATGCGAAATTGCTGAACGCAATTAGCTCTGGAAAGAAGAAATCCAACCGTACCGTCGAATGAAGCGCCTAACGGGGTTTTAGTTCCGTCATATTCCGATAGGTATATCCTTTCTCGTTCCACTTTCGAGTGAATTTCTTCGGGCTTCGGGCGATTCAGTTTTACTATTCCACAATAAAACCCGGCGAATATGAAATATAAAATCGTTTGGACGATATGACGGAGGGAAATGTTTTTAGTTGGTACTGCTCTAATTATTGTTTATTATTATTATTATTATTGTACGTAGAGATGATATTTTCATCTCACAACTGAATTAACAAGAAAATCGCCGGTGCTAAAAATGGTTTATTGTACGTGAGTGGAGGGAGAAAGGGAATTTTATTGGGACGAGAATAATAATTTTAAATATCATATAATGCCCTAGAGTAATGAACCTTGGGTGATTAATTATTATAGTGCACTTCTTTCATACCAAATAAATTAAACTATACCAGCCATTCAAGCATCCTGGTATTCTGCACTTAGTTTTACACCGTCCTGGAACAGATTCTGTGTCTATATATGAAACTGGTGATCCTTTTCTTGTTAACTCATCGGCTTTTTCATTTGCTTCGATTGTGCAATGTTCGGGCGCTCTAGGTAAAGTAATTGTGCGATCTATCAGACTATTCAATTCTCCAATATATTTCCAAACCCCTCTTGATTGTCTCTTAGGATTTACTAGAGCCCTGAGTATCGCCTGGTTGCTTGTTGCAGTATATGTGGATCCATTAATTTTTATAAGCTCTCTAACTGATTTCTATAAGCGCACTGCAGTATAGCATTCACGGCAACAAAAGTCAACATATATAGAAATAGCAAAACAAAGTAAAAATAACAAAATGAACATGAAAAAGCAGAATATAAAAAAAAGAATATTTACATTCAAACAATATTCGTTCAATAGCGATTCCAACAGTTTCGTTGTACTAATTTGTACTTACTATTTGTTATAAATCTATTGGCATAAAATATTTCTCGTCAACTGGTAATAGTAATATTACCGCAATTTCTTCCATCCATTCTTTTGCTCTATCATTATGTTTCGTGGAAAACTTAAAATATATGTACTGCAGTGTTTCATACGAGGAAAGCTATCAACCATATTAGATGTAATTATTATTTTATGTTCTGGACTTACACCTGTTTGTAAGTCCAGTATAATTTGGATTAATTCACATTAGTAGTCATGGAAATTGAATATATAATTAATCCTTTGGCAACTGTACGATATTCTGGTATCCTAGGTTTCGACTTTACTTGATCCTTGAATACGAGTTTTTTGTTGATAAAAAAATCTTCGAAAAAGCTGTATTATTTTTCATCAAGTATAATGAATTAAAGCATATTCCTGTGGCATCTGGTATTGAAGAGGATCTTCTTTGTAATTACCTTCGATCTAAAAATCTAAAAATATTCAGAAGAAACGTCAAGATTATTCGACATTATAAGAAATTTGCTGTTTACTATACCTGGGTACATGTTCTATATGGAATCGTGCTGTTTCTGCTGTTTAGAATGTAATCATACAGCTTGGATGCTGCGAAGGACATTCGTTGTCCTAGATTTTTATGAAACCGATGTTTTCTCCCGATCTGAATCCTTCTCTGCGAACATCTGAGTTAATCTGGATTGTCACTACAAGAAAATCCCATTTTGAAGTACTCTGGCGTCTGTGCAAACTGATAAACGAGGTATCTGGTCAAAGCATTGTTTAAATTTTTGTATAAATGAGTGTATAACATTTATAATATTTTGAGGTTACTGTTAATTCTTGTAAGATGACAGTTGAGATTGAAATTTTAATTTGTATAAGTTGGTAGACGTGGTTGGTGCTTTTTTTTCTCTTATGATAGCGCGGGATATTTAAAAGTTATTTTGAGAATTAAAGAATCCAAATATTAATAATTACACTGGTTTATTAACCAAAGCTCATTTGGTACATTGAATTATTAAGAATTAAACTATAAATTCAACATTTAACAAAAGTAAAGGCATAATAATATACAGACTAGTGATTTAGGAGACGCCAGTTATACAGCCACCAGGAAGCAGGTTCACAATTGGAAACATAATAAAGAAAAACTACTCATTGGTCAGTAAGAGGGGAGATCACTAGTGCGCATGATCTGGAGTGGTGAACTTTAGATATCTTGGACATATACGGTATTTTATAGCCATTTAGTGGATTGGGATTGTATTGTGTCTATCGTTAAGGAGATAGAGGAAGGTATCTGTAAAAAAAAAGGCAGATTTAGAGTTATTTTTTTTTTGTTTTTAAACATTAACCGGGCAAACCTATTATAGAAATCACAATAATACATATATTCTTGTCTTTTTTGCTTTTTGAACAAACACACATATGAACTGCAAGCAGTTATCCTTCTAGTATTGATATATTAAATATAACTGATGTTTCCACTCCGCAAGTCCAAATGAGACTGACGTATGTAGATGTACCAACCGAGAATCTCAAATCCCGCAAATCCAATCTCGCATCCAGAAAGCATACAACGCCATCTATATGCCGAATCCCTTTTCGGTTTCACAAGCGGATGCACAGCTGCGTCTCCTTATAATTCCCTAACTCGACGGTATAAAAGGTTTTTGTATTAAGCTGTGGGTTCAAAATTAAAAGGTATAATAGGTTATACTACTAAAAAGTGCCTCTGATGGCATCCAATTGAAAACCCATACAAAAGTTGCGATTTATGAAGATAATAAATAACCTATGAAAATATCTGCCCTTTACGACTGACAGGAGGGTTGATAGAAGCGATTAACCTCCAAACCATTTAATGTTTTCAATCGATTTGAAATTTTACAAAAATAATTTGTTCGATCAGCCGGGAAAAATCATTTTGAAAACGGTAAAGTCAATGCTTTCCTGGTGACCACCCTGGTGATAAAAGCAATTTGCTGACATCTTGACCTAATCGTAACCAATCCATACACGCAAAAAATATATTATTATTTGAAGGCGTTTAGACGTAGGAATGCTTCCTTTGAGATATGTGATTTTTCAATCTTTTATGAGAAACTCGAAAACCACAAACCAAAATTGGAAAATGGAGAGATTAAACTTTCAGAACTTGGACGTCTATAGTTGGAAATAATGTCTCGTTGGGGCGTGACGGAGGGTAGCTCAGAGGTATTTACGTATACAATCATTACACCTACCTTGGGTTGCAAGGCTAGGAATCAACCAAAGACCAATACACTTAAGCTCTTTATTAACAGAGACTCCAAGAAGAATACGGATACGGTTTCGTACAAAATTCGGATTTGGGATCCAATGATATAAAGAATGATCGTTTTTACAATAATGTGATTACAAGTTGATGAAGTTTTTACATTAAATTAACATGACACATCAAATTTTAAATTAAAATTTCATGTACAAAGTTTTTATCTGTCTTCATGCTTCCGATTGATAATTTTGTTTTATTTTGCTTTGATAACTGATTTTAATTTTCAATGTGATATCATATTTATGACATAGCCTCTCTTACAGATCCTCCCTGAATCAAGCGAAGCAATTCTTACTTCGGGAAAGTGCCATAGAAAATTGGATGAAGAAGTGGCAGCCATCGAAAAGGACATCCGAGATGCTAATATGTATCTGTATATATATATATATATATAGGTATATAAGTACATAAAAGACGTTGCGTTTCGACAACGACCCCACAGCGAAACGAAATGGAGGCGGAGTCGTGAAACGCGCGCGATCCATTCCCTCGCCACCTCGAGTCTTCGGGCACCCGTGATACGCGGCCTCGGGTGAGGACACCGACCCCTCGACACCGCCAACCCCACGGAGACAGATCGCCTCTCGCTATTCTCAAATTATATTACCGCAACTCCCGTCCTACGTGAGGAGCCTATTGCGAAATAAATAAAATTTGTATAATGTTACATTTTAAAATACACTTTGCATAATGCACATCTAAACTTCTATCAATTTCCCGTATTGGGGATGTGATCTGCTTCCGAAATTTCCAACTGCGACGAACATGTGGCTTCCTATCCGCTTATTTTCGCCTGCTTCTTTCCCGGTTTTTCCGTCTTCCGTTTGTGTCTCTCTGAGTTACGTAAGATACGTTTTATATAAAAATTATGACAGGAGAAGATTAATACTAAAGTATATTTCTGGATAATAATCTACATTTTAATTGTCGAACCTCTATTCTAATACAACATAAATCTACACAAATATTTGCATCAAAAAAAAGAAAAAATAGAAAACGATAGTTCAGCTAACCAGAAATTATTCTAGGAAGCACTAAAATCTCTAAGAAAAGCTAAAACAGCGGAGGTGATGTTTATAAGAAGTAAAGAGGGGGAAGTAATTTATTCAATGTAATTATATCATCGTACGAAACGTCAATAAGTAAACAATTGGAATAAAATAGTACACAACAAACAAGAAGTTACTAAAAAAACAACAAATAAGCATTACAGAAAGATGAAATAATATATGTATAAATATGTAAGTATTTGATTAATTAACATCTGACATTAAAAAATCTTCAATACTGTAGAAGCCCAGTTTCGCAAGAATTCCTTTTGCTGTTCACAAGCAGCGCAGCATTATTAAGACCGTGGAGAGACTTAAATTTGTTGTAAATTTTCGGTCCCCAGTAATCAACATATCTTTGAGAGACTTGAACCCTGTAGTATGGAATTTTTAGATTGTTTTTATGCCTTATATCATATGTGATTTTCCCCATTTGCAGGAAAGTGGTGGTGATGGCCCAGAACATGCTTTAGGGCTGTAAGAATGTACAATGACAATAAGGTCAGTATTTCCTCGGTTTTAAAATACTCTCTCCAACTTTCATTCCTTTTTAGTTCACAAAGGGCTCTAATAGCGGTTTTCAGAATGAAGACTCTAATGGCAGAAGGTGATGTGCCCTAGAAAAGAATACCGTACACGAGCCTACTCTGGAAATTGCATCGTGAGTTGCTACACATTTTATTCTTTTTATTGTATATATCGCAGATGAAAGCTTCGTCACCATTTCCTCGATATGGGTCTTCAATGACAGCTTACTATCCAGCGTTAAGCCTAAATACATACTTCATGGAGCTCGTCGGCGATAGATCATTCACAGCACAGAACCGCATTTAAATTTAATCCATTTGCTTAAAACCACTTTAAGGTATGATTTAGCACGACTTCTGTTTTATTTTTCATATCGTCATTAATGTCAGCTGTTATAAGAAACGAAGTGTCATCCTCAGTTTGTATTGAAGAGATATTGTAAAGTAAGTCATTAGTATATATGATGAACAGTAAGGGGCCCAGAATTGGCCCTTACGGTACCCCTCATCTTAGAGGTTGCATATTTGACGTACTATTCCTGAGCTCCACTATTTGATGAGTTTCTGTTATGGTATGGACGCGCAGGCTGAACGTTGTCCCCCTCAGTATATCATGTCACACAGTGGGTTTACTGAAGCCACAGCACGTCAGGCCCACATGTTGTTGTTCGTGTGCCTTCATAATTGTTTCAATTACTGTGTATATCCCCATAACTATAGATTTTCCTCGTCTGTATGTCCATGTTGCTTAAAAAGCGAATCTGGAATAATGAAGGGAAATGGAGGGAATATTCTCAAAACCTTATAGGAAAATATAAGGAATTTGAAAAAGAAAAACATGTGATCAATGAAAGTAAGTCAAGGATATTTGAAATCGATTCTATAACAATGGAAGAATTTCAAGAAGCTACGGGAACTCAAGAACGGAAAAGCACCTGGTAGGGATAAGATAGCAGCAAAAATGTTTAAGAACTTAGGAA
The DNA here is from genome assembly GCA_004143645.1 of Protaetia brevitarsis. Classification (NCBI taxonomy): domain Eukaryota; kingdom Metazoa; phylum Arthropoda; class Insecta; order Coleoptera; family Scarabaeidae; genus Protaetia; species Protaetia brevitarsis. Next base: position 2,963,941 of record RXPK01000017.1, on the reverse strand, counting down.
GATGGATGGAAGATATATCAGAAGGCTTGGAATGTTTGAATTTATCAAATCTTAAAATATGTACGTGGCTAATGGCTAACGCCAATGCCAATAACAACAAGAACAATAACAAAGCATGGAATAAAGAGGAAATACCAAAGGACTGAACGATGTCACTAATAGTGCCAGTATACAAGAAGGGGGAGAGAACTATAAGTGATAATTGCATTATCACATATAGTTATACGATAATGCAATGGCCCGTAAGCCATCAGATAAAGTACTGCTTCATATTTCACGCTTGCTTTATCGTATTGGACTTCCACCACGCAAAACAAATTCCTCTCACACTAGTATTCTGCCCATCTGGTTGGTGGCACTCTACACTCACGCTAGTGTTCTACTTACCACCAACCAGATAGGGCATTGGAAACGATTTAAATATTTTGTTACTTCAATTATTCTAGTAGCTTCTCAACATTCAAGATATTTGATCGTAATATAGTCTTGAGTATATGTCAGACGAAGATTATCTTCAATCGAAACTAGTTGCACAAACTTTTTAAAAAAATTGTCAAGATCACATAGTAAACAATAAAATAAAATTATGAAGTATTTAAATTATTGTTATTTGAAATCAAGAATTACCTAATTATGGGCAATCGCATATATCTTCAGATAGACTTAGGTCACCCCAATGGGTGATCCACTGAGTGCCATAATTGCGAAAATTGGTGTTAACAAAATTTTTAGGAGTGTGTTAAATGAACTAAACCCATTCTTTCTTGATTTTACGCACAGATCACCTTAATAAGTTCCTTAAGAATTCAACTTTTATCATAAAATACTTAGGTTTACCGCAAAAACCCAACGAGATAAAAAAAAAATTTTGAGTGCGGATGTTATCACCAATAATGGTTTTGTCATATAGAAACAGTAAGCTCTCAGATTGATATTATAACTAGAAGAAGGCAGTTAGGTTACCGAAACATATCTTGTTGTGACTGGAATATAATAATTGTGGAATTTTGTTCCATTGCCCATCCTTGACGTCAAACTACGTGTTTCTATTTTTACAGGTAATTGCATATTCACAAAGGTAGAGAAAATATTTGAGCGGGGATGTCATGTGATGCTACAGTTCAACAGTTCAACCTATATAGAAAATATCAGGTTATAATATCAGATAAGAAGGACTGGGGGACAGGCATTCCAGTTAGACTGAACTCGAACTGGTATACAGATAGCTCTAAAACGAACTACGGCGTTGCAGCTAGAATATACGCAAAGAAGCCTAAACAGGCGGCTCTTCCGGTAAACTTCATCAAAGACACAGCGGTGCTCCAGGCTGAGATTGCTGCAATTCATCATTGTGTCAGAGAAATAGAAAGATGGACTGAGTTAGGTAAAAGCGTCGCAGTCTTCTCTGACAGTCAGTCCACACTCGATTTAGAGCGATTAGTTCCGTAAGTGTGGACTCTGTAAGCGCCCTTAATGGAGGGAGGGGAGAGGGGGCTAAAGGAAATTAACATTGACCTGGGTTCCTATGTTGTCCTAATTTGTCAAGGTCATTCGTCGGAGCTGGCCCTTCTTTCGGCATTGTCAAATCGCAAACCAAAAAGTACATCAATGAATGGATACGTAATGAATCCAGAGAATAGTGACAAAAGTCACCAGGAGGAGACAGGCAAAAGAGTTTTCAAAGGAACAGAGACCAACTGAGTAAAAACAGGAAGACTGTGAAAATGATACTAGGTCTGCTGACTGGTTACTGTAGACTAAATAAGCATATGTACAACATAGGCCTGGTAGATGATGCTGCTTGCAGATCCTGTCAAGAGGAGGAAGAATGTGGTATGCCAATGCGACGGCCTAGCGAGGACAAAGTTTCTAGTAACGCGTGTGGGGAACTCCACAGCTAGTAGCTACACAAAGAAGCTACTCTCAAGGATGATAGGCCTAATTAAGAGGGCAATATTAGATCGTGTCTTCTAGGAAAAAGGGGATCACAATAAATCTAAAAAGGTCGTTGTAAAACAAGTTCGTGGGCCACCGCAACCCTAATCTATTCTAAATATTTGGCCACATTTTCTGCCACTACCCTTTAGGAAAATTAATCCTTCTCTAGAAGACCTGAAAAAGATCTCATTTAATAAGATTTTGAGTTACTTCAAGGAGCTGAACTTATTGGATGGGTTTTAAAATAATATACTGCTGTAGTTTATACAACCCATTTATCGCTGAGTGTATTTTAAGTTGCATATTTTGGTTGTTTTGATTTGTAGATTGTTGGATCAGCTAATTTTCAATTAACCGAGAATTTTCACAATTTTGTTTGGTTTTGTATAATTTTAGTTTAAGAGTTTATTGTATGATTTAATTATGTAGTGTTAAGTTTTTTTTTATTATTCTCAATCTTTATTTGTCTATTGTTCGCTTTGTGCTGATTTAATGCGTATTCTATTTAATATTGACATGAGTAGACGTATTTTTAAATTTGTTGCCATTTTGTAATTCATTTTGAATTTGAAAGTTTAATTTTAATTCCGTAATTTATTTAGTCAATCAAGGAATTCTTATTGTGATAAATGTGTAATGATATTGAAGTGTGCCACTTTATAGATATAAGATCAATTATTATTTTTTTTGTTTAGCAAGAATTTATTTTAGTTTTTTCTCTCGTTTATTTTTAAAAAGTAATTTTCTGTTAATCTATTTTGCTGTTTCATTTTTATGTTTCTATCACCTCATTTGAGTGAGTAGAAGCTTTGTTCTTTCATTTAGCTTTTTCATTTTTTTGTAAATTCTTGCATTTGTCACGCTTAGAAATTTAATATGTGAAACCACGTGGATAGAAATTCAAAGGTGTGTATTTTGTATAATCCTTCCGAACAATAAAACTTTTTGATTTGTATAGGAAATAGCATTGGCCTATTTTAATTGAAGATCAAGTGCAGTTTTATTTTAGACGAGAACCTTCAGTTCAAGGTTTTTTTCTGCACCTTTGTAATTTAACTCATTTTGTAAAATAAATTGATTGTTAATGGCGTCATTGAGTTAAAAAATCGTGTTCTTTTATTTTATTTTTAAACCTTTTCAATTTTTAGGGTAATTAAGAAAGTCTGATTTCATTCACTCACAATTTACTTTTCGTAGTTAGATTAAAGTTTTAATTCGCGAGAGTAACTCTGAGATTAATAGTTTTCTTGTTTTATTTAAAATCTTTTCCGTTTTGAGCTAGCTAATATTTTATTTTCTTTTTCATTTTAAATTCATTTTGCATTTTTCATTTATTTCAATCAGTACACAGCAATACACACAGAAAAAAGTTTTCTATTGTCAAGTACATCTGTGTTCTTACACATTTTTACTAAATGTAAGTATAGTCCTTTATTTAGAGAATTTACTAGATCCGAGTTAATAGGTGTCCTTAAATAATATATAAGTTATTTCTCTGAAATTTTACTAATACAAGACAAATTTATTGTGGCAAATGTTATCTCTTTTAAAAACAGTACATATAATTTTTATAAGGAATAATTCACTCTCTTACGCTTTTTCTAATATTGAGTGATATTTCCTTGACGCAAGTAACATAAGTTTCTTGTACTCAGAATAGAAAAAAAAGGTGGAATGTGGAGGGGTTGATATACGCTGAAACTTAGTTTTATCCAGTATGATCGAGTTTGCATTTCGGTATTAGATATTTGCCCTGTGCGTTACCTAAATCTGTTTGTCACCTGTTTACAGTGGTTTGAATAACGGTAAGTATTGTTATAATATGCGTATATACTAATAAATAAAAAAATATACATATTAAATAATATAAATATATATAGTTACGGATATTTTATAAATAGATGTGTCTGAAAACAATTTTATATTCGCGCTTCAATATAAAGACCATTTTGAGTGGTGTAGGAGATAAAAATCCATAAGAAAGGTTAATAATTGATTTCATTATGTATGAATATGTAAGCCTTTACAAGTCTAGTAATTGCAGAATAGTTGCCAGGATGTAGTATTAGTTTGGTATCTAGTAGAAGAAGAGTTCGCTTCGTTTTGTACGTTAACATAACTAAGAATTATTCTTTAAGAAAACATACTGTAATGTAGTATCTAATAAATACTTTTTAGTTGTAAAGTTATTCGATTTGTGTTTTCCTACCTATGATTAACAATTCACAAATAAAATTTAACATAAACTAATTTTATTAATATGTTAACTATGTATACTTAATTTTTTCGAGTTTTTACTTCAAGTATGTGGTGGTATGGTAACAATACAATCCTATGTAGAAACAACGTATATATAAGTAAGATACAAATATGTATATTAGCCAACGAAAATTATTATCAAGCAACTAATTCTGCATAGGGTCTCTGCCAGCATAATATAATTATAATAATGTATTGGTTTGGTCTTGCTGTTTGCAAACAATTGAGTAACATTTCGTTATGCTACTGGCTTTTTCAGAATAACCACAATTCAGTTATTTTTTGACGAAACTTTATCAGTTTTTTGCAACCAACAGTACTAGACTAAAGGTTATCGCGCATTAGTCCGTCACAAACAGCACGGTGCGCCCCGTCAAAAAACGGATAGAATTAAAACAATGCAAAGAATGAACAAGCGCCCTTGTATGTATCAGCATACATAGCTCAGCGTAATGCTATTGGTTTTGTGATGGGGCGCACCGTGCCGTGCTGCGACGGGCTAATGTGCGATAACTTTAAGAATAAAAACACAATTTTTGTTTCTTGATTTAAAGAAAGGAATCTTAAGTTCAAGTAAGTACCGTTTCATGTTTAGTAAAATAACGTTTGATTTAAAGGTATTAGATGTTTACCACTAGAAAACGACAAACTAATAAGCTCGCTTTGCATTTATTTTAAGGAGAGGCCTGGTTTATATCAAATTTATTTTTTCTCAATTCAAAGATCTCATAAGTTCGAATTAAATACATAATATTTGTGAAACCAGTTTTTTTTTATTTGTTTCAAGTAACCAGCTTTCTTTTGTCTAAGGACAAATTTCTTCAAACAAGGAATTAATTTCTTGGGATATTGAGAAAATAATTTTCTTCGTCCAAGAAATTATTCATTTGCTTATATATAAGAACGATAGGTACTTCAGTTGAGAAATTCTCACTTGATTCTAGACATTACTTCTCTGTGTGTACGCAACGCAATAGGCCTTAGTGGCCGCAGTGGATGAGGCGTTTAATCAAATCATGCAATACTATCTTTCTTTTTCAATACCTAAATACTAAATACAGGCTCCTGGGTATGTTCTTTCACGAGGAATCGATTGGCAAAGAGTTCTCAACTAGTTATCAAATTGGCTGGAATTCCAGTGAGGATCAAAAAACGCATTTTAAAATCATATTTACAATAAAACAATACCATTTCTTAGTCTGATGCTTACAGCAGTTTTTTTTTACTTCTTATACGACTCTCAAATAAACACAATTAAACACGTACTGGCAATAATCGCCCGGTTGAAGGAATGGACCGTTCAATACTAACGTAAGTGAAATTTCCATCCCTGGACTGGCATAAAAGCGACCTAACGAGTGAATAAAATATGCAACACCGACGGAATATCCGCGTCGAAGTCGATATGCATCCCCCGAGTGCACTACAGCGGACCACAAACGTAGATCGGAAATTGTCATATCTTCTTCCTGTACGTCTGCCGCCGCAGGAGATATCCGAAGTCCCGACGGTCCGTTTCCGACCTGTGCGGTGTCCGAAAGAGACGCCGTAGACCTCCACGCCGAAGGAAGTTTTCCACGTCTTGATATAGGTCCGGATAATATTTTGAATATGTCATGAGGACGAGAGGAGGCGGGCGCAGTTCGCGTTATGGATCATGGACACGTTCGGAAACCTTTGGATTTTTTATGAACACGTCCAAGTTGAACGGTGCGCATATGTAGGCAGTATACGTATGTATCTTTGAAGCGGCAGTAGATGTAGGATTATCAGCGGGCCGACTGATAATATTTAATGTATTATATGTATGCTGCCAAGAGATACGGACACGGAGGTGACGTTTGGGAGAGACGATTGGACATTCTGTTTTACCCCCTTTTAGCTCAATTGGAATTGATCGTGTCTTTAAGGAGGACGTTTTTACGGAAATCGCTTAATATTTTACAATGCATGCCTTCAAAAATTCGTTTCAGAATTCAGAATTCCCGGAAGGGTTAATTAATATTAAATAAAGTTTATAGGATATGTAATTTATGCAATATTTCAACTAAAATCCTTCTTTTTATTTCATTATTATTTGAAAACTTCGTTTTTAAAATAATAATAAAATAAAAAGAATTGAAACCCCACCCTATTATCAGTAGCTAATTTTTCTTAAAGTTTCTTCGCAGTGATTGTTCGCGCATGGCTGTGCTTTGCCTGGGTATGTTTATCCATTGTTTTCTGCCCTTTTCTAACTCAGGTTTGGCAGTTTCCACAATTCGTAGTTTTAATGAAAATCAGTCCATTAAAGCTATTGTTACCGTTGGATTGCGATCGCTTCATTTATAGATTTTATTTAGATTAGAATTATTTATTGAGTTGACTTTATGGCATATAATACGTATATATGTACATGCCTATATATAGAATATGTAAAAAAAAATATTCAAAATGTATCACGCACACACATCGAGATGGCATAGCCACGGGCTACCGTATGGAGCGGTCCTGGTATTTTCGTCCGTGTCTAGTCTGGTTGTGTCTTCTTACTTCGTTCTATTTCGTATGATGTCTTTCACTTTCTTTTGGAACTGTACATATTGGAGTTGTTTTATATTTTTGGGTATAGTGTTGTACATGTTAATTGTTTCGGTTGTTAATATTTCCGTATACTTTAAGCGTTTATATCTTTCTGTTCTTATGTGTGATACCCTTCGTGTTCTGTAGTCATGAATCTCTTTGTTTGTTGTTAATTTTACATTGATTTTATTTGTTTATTTTCAATTTTATACAACATAGGATGCTATTGAATACTATTGACTGAGTATATTTAATTCTTCAGTTTCCCTATATATAGCTGTTGACGTGTTCTATAATCCATATTGTATGGCATTTTAGTACTTTATTTGCTGCCGTTGTAGTTTGAAATATGTTGTGTTACTTGTGTTTCCCCAAATGTTGATCAGATAGCTATTGTTTGAAGTGAACAGTGCGTGATATATAGGTTTTCTATACGGTGCTGGAACATATGTTTGATTTTATAATTGCTGCTATTATTTTGCATTTTTATCTATTAGTGATTTTATGTGTATATCCATTTAAATTATTCTGTATTTTCAAACTAGGTATTAGTATTTTTGAACTTCTTTTAGTTTCTGTTTCTTTAAAATTATTTTATATCATGTTAGTTTAGTATTTGTAAAAATCATAAATTCGTTTTGTTTCATTAATAGTAAGAAGATTGTTATAACACCAGTTTTCCAAGAGTCCCATGTCTATTTTTATATTGCTTTCTATTTGTTTTGTGCTATGTCCACTATACATTATGCATGTGTCATCAGCGTAAGCATAGGTTTGACCGTGAAGAGATTGATCTAAAAGATCATTCGTATACAAAATGTACAGGATTGGGGGTAGTGTTCCTCCTTGTGGCAGACCATATTCAGCATACATAACGGTACTTTGTTCTACGTTTATTTTTGTTACTTGCGGTCTTTCGCATAAATAAGTTTTTATCAAGTTCAACTCCTTTTCCTGAAATCCATACCATTCCAATTTTTCGATTAATTTATCTTTAGATATGGTATCAAAAGCTTTCATCATATCGATAAAAATTGTTACCACCGTTTTATTGGCATCCAGTTCGTGTTTTATATTATTTATTAAGTTGTACGCAGCCGATGTTGTTGAAGATGATTGTTGGAAGGTATACTGATTGGGACTTATTATGCTATATTTTTGTACATGCTCCATAATTCTCGTTTGTATAACTTTTTCGACAATTTTATTCAATGTTGTTAGTAAGGAAATTGGTCTATAGTTTTCCAATTCGCATAGTCTTCCTTTTTTATGTAACGGTATCACTAAAGCCATCTTAAGGTCGTCTGGATATATACCTTCATCTAGGGTTTTATTAACTAATCTACATATCAAAGGAGCTAATTTTGTTTTGTTATTTTTTATGACATTCGTAGTGATATTATCGAAACCAGGGGCTTTATTATTTTTCATGCTACCGATTATTGCCAATATCTCGTTTTCAGATGTTTTTCCAAACTTAATAGGTGGCATTCTGCGTTGGTATAGTGGTTGTTGTTGGTCGTTTGTTTCCTTGAATTTGCTTTTCTGCCAATGTTTTTCCTATAGTTGTAAAGAATTTGTTGCCTTTTCTTATATAGCAAGCTATTCCTCCTCCTCTAGTTTTCCTCGAATTGTAGACGGATTGGTAATTTTGCAATTGATATAGATTTTCTTCATAAGGACGGATCCACGTTTCCAATACAGCAAGAATATCCGGTTTGTGTGTGCTTGAAATAGATTCAAGTTCTTCAAATTTGTTTTTTATACTTCTCGCATTCTGCATATTATCATTATACATTTCTGTTTTGGTTGTATTGTCATTTGTGCTTGTTTTCTTTTGCTTAAAACTGATGTAGGTCTTCTTCTTCTCGGATCTTTATTTTTGCTCATCGTACTATCCTTTTACGGTAAATCTGTTCCCAGTCCTTGTCATGCGTACTTCACTTTATGATCTTCTTCAATTGCTTGCGTTTGGATAAAAAGTTATTAGCTTTTGTAGTAAGTGTTGTCATTGATGTAATATGTTGTTGTTTTGTTCCTTTTAATTCACAATCAATTACATTTATTATTTCCAATTTCTTTCTTTGCTTTGAGTATATCTTCTTTATTATTCTTGTTTTTTAACTCTACGATGATTATTGAGCTTCAACATTGTGATCTTTTCTGTAGATTTTTACTGCATTTACTATCTAGCTGGGTAACGTTTTAATTTATTCATAATTTCAGAACAATTTCGTTAGTATTTTCGTTTTTGCCCTGGTGTTCATTCCATTTATTAATATAATTATTGGCATCTTTTTTTCCTCCGAACTTCGATAGTTTTCCAAGCCCTTAAATTATAATATATTTAATAATTTTATTCATCATAATTAAAGATTTAACCCTACAACCCATCTAGCCAGTGAAGTTCGAACTCCTTGCTCGTCACAAACGCATCTAACCGTGATCGCAAAAATTTATGTCCTCATTTTCGTTATTTATTTTCCAAATTAATTATGTAATTCATTGTGAGTTAAATTATCTTTTCATTCTTCAATAATCAGTTCAAGTTTCATTCATTAAAACCTTTTCTTTTGTGTAAATTATTCCGCATTGTTAAGTTTGTCAGTGACTTATTTGATTCATGTTGTATTTTCCGACTTCCGCCCTCTCGCCAAGCAAGGGAGACGATAGGCTTGGCACACCAGCTTAGACGCGTTGTGCAAGTTGCTCTGTGCAAATTTCGATTTAGTTACCACATTGTGGGATTTTGTCGCGCGAGAAACTTCCAATATCGAGTGCATTATTTTTCTTTCCGATTGCCTGGGGTGCCAGGAGTTTGTATCCATTGCATCGATATTCCTGAAAAGGGTTTTATAATAGCAGCGTCAAGCCGGCATTCCTTTTGTTAATGGTGTCATCTTAGGTCACTGGTAAGCGGACTTCTTTTGTTAATTTTATCAGTTTAGTAATCCGATCCTATCTTAGGACCTACTACTATCTACTACTACTACACCTACAACTACTACTATTACTACAACTACTACATTATTTTGGCTTGAGTTAAACCAAGTGAACGAAGTACTTAATTAATTAAAATAAGACCAAATCCAGATCGTTGAATTCGAAAGGGGGCCACACCTTGACATCAGCGCAACGCGCTCAAACCACCATCCTAGACGCAATACACCGACACCCATAGAAATTACAGCTAAGTCGTATTTTTATTTTTTGTTTTCTTTCCTCTGCACCAAATTAATATTTTTATATTATTTTTTTATTTTTGAAATCCTATCACATACATACACCTTCCGCCAACATTACTAACCTAAACATTAAGAATCAAATCTATATTTCGGAATTACATCATAATTAATAGTTTAATTTATTATTTAAGTATAGAGGTTAAGACCAAACATCAATATATTATCATAGTAACCTATGTTAAGATTTAACTTTTATTGTAATTCATTGTATTTTTATTATCTTGAATTTAATTTGTTTTGTCAAATATACAGTGTCATCCAAAAATTTGTATGTCGAACCAAATTATTTCGATCCAAGAAGACCTTTAGCTTGAGAGCGAACGAACCCCGTAACACTATGTGCAGATATTCTTGCTACAATCATCAAAATTATGGAATTTATAGCAATAATTATAGTAAATAACTAGATGCTGCGCATCTAGGAAGTAGAGAAGGTGGTACTTGAGGAAGGTGGTTTTTGAATCGTCCATTCACTTGAAAATCATCTTTATAATGTGCAGTACGTTTTAAGTAGTTACTTTTGTTCTTACTTCTGGAACACCCTGTATATATGAAAATATTTTTAGGTTATGCAGCATTGAATTCTGCGCACAACTTTTGCAGAAAGTTTTGTTGTACGTATTATATACACGTGATTCTTGAAGACACCGAATATAAGGTTATCTTTACTTAGGGTAATTATATAAATATTCTGCGTTTAAATAAAATGATCCACTTCATATTAATAACTACAATTCCAATTGACGATTTTTTATATTTATTGTTTATTTATCCTTCGCGAGATCATATTTATAGCAACGTAAATTCCATAATTGACAACTCATTAATTTCGTTGCTCGACAAAAAAGTTATATTAGACGTTTGTTAGATAAAGCACAAAAAAAGCGAGGAAAACACAGCTGATACATTTTGTTTTAATAAGCTATATATATTCAGTGCTTATTCCTCTATCTATATTGTCTGCTTATTATAAAGATTTTTTTTTGTCATTGGCTGACTCGATGTAGGCAGTATTTCACATACGTAAACATCAATTTAGTAATAGATAGATTAGAAATAGTATTTTCCCTATTCCCTTTTCTCATTTCGTTGTCCTTTCCGTATCTCTATTCCCTTATCTATTTCCGTTCCTATTCTTTTCCCTATCCCTTCCCTACTCCTTTCTTTATTCCTTCCTTAATCCCTTTCCTCTTTTCCAATTCCCTTTCCTATTCAATTTCCATTCCCTTTCCCTATTTTCTTACTTATCCCTATTCCCTTCGCCATTCTCTTTCCCATTTCTTTCCCATTCCCTTCCCTATTCTCTTTTCCCATTCTCGTCCTCTATTCTCATTTCTATTCCTTTCCCTGTTCCCTTTTCCTTTCCCTATTCTCTTTCCCTATTCCCTTCCTCTGTTCCAATTATCTATTTCCTTCCCCTTTTCCTATTTCCATTCCTATTCCTTTCCCATTCCCTTTCCCATTCCGTTTCCCATTCCCTTTCCCATTCTTCCTTTCCCTTCCCATTCCCTTTCCCATTTCATTCCTTTCCCATTCCCTTTCCCTTTCCCGTTCCCTTTCCCGTTCCCATTCCCGTTCCCATTCCCGTTCCCATTCCCGTTCCTTTCCCATTCCCTTTCCCATTCCCTTTCCCATTCCCTTTCCCATTCCCTTTCCCATTCCCTTTCCCATTCCCATTCCCTTTCCCATTCCCTTTCCCATTCCCTTTCCCTTTCCCTTTCCCATTCCCTTTCCATTCCCTTTCCCATTCCTCTTCCCTTTCCTTTCCCATTCCCTTTCCCATTCCCTTTCCCATTCCTTTCCCATTTCCTTCCCTTTCCCTTCCCTTCCCTTCCCATTCCCTTCCCATTCCCTTCCATTCCATTCCCTTTCCCATTCCTTTTCCATTCCCTTTCCCATTCCTTTTCCCTTCTTTTCCATTCCCTTTCCCATTCCCATTCCCTTCCCTTTCTCCTTCCCTTCCCATTCCCTTTCCCCTTCCCTTTCCCTTCCCTTCCCTTTCCCTTTCCCTTTCCCATTCCCTTCCCATTCCCTTCCCATTCCCTTTCCCATTCCCTTTCCCATTCCCGTTTCCCATTCCCTTTCCCATTCCCTTCCCATTCCCATTCCCTTTCCCTTTCCCTTTCCCATTCCCTTCCCATTCCCTTTCCATTCCCTTTCCCATTCCCATCCCTTTCCCATTCCTTTCCCATTCCCTTTCCCTTCCCTTTCTTATTTATAACATCCCATAAGTTACAGCTTTAAAAAAATAGTTGGCGATTTTCCTATTGTTTCAATTTTCTCCCACTTTATTCGCCATTTTATTTTTCCAAAAAATATTATCAGCATCAAATGCAACGATCCAAACACCCACAAATGTCTGTTGCAAAATGTCATTTTTTAATAATATTCCTCCATTTTAGTCGCGCCATCTTGTTTTTGATTCTATATTCGCAAATAGTGACCCAAAAAATCGCGTAAAAATCCCCGATATTATGTCTGATATTTTATTTTTCTACGTAAAATAAAAACTAAAAATGGAATAATAATATATAGAAAGTATTTTTCCTAAAATCAAAAATAGAACTGTAATCAAAGACCAAGTCTTCGGTTGGACAGTCTATATAGTCAAAAATATTTTTAAGTTATGCCCCATCGAATTCCAATAATTCGAAGTTTTAAAAATTGAATTTCCCGCTGTTATTGTGACAATATTTTAAAACATTTTCGACTTACCGCATTTTTATGCACTAATTATGTTTTTATTTTAATATACACTATTAAAAAAGCGATAGATACATACATTCTCCACGCGTAGTGTAATAAATCGAAAACGCTGTAATTTCATGCATTCAAAATAAGATATAATATGTGCTATGCGAAATTAATAGGCATTTGACGAAATAAATAAAAGCAAATATTCCGTGTGTTGCTTCGCTTTAACATAAAAATATGTTTTATTTCATTATAAACGAATATTAATCCATTGAGCCAATATGTATATTTTGGTTTTTATTTTATTTACTGAACTGTTACTTGCTTTGACTCCTTTAATATTCATTTCATAATAATTTTCCGAATTGACAATTCATTTATGAATGCTCTACCTCTTCGCTGCGCGCGCAGTTAATCCACTTTCATTCGTATCGTACCGACTCTTCGGTTATCTTATATTTTTACGCGTTTGTGCAACGGAAAATTCCACTTACGTTTAATCACGTCAGATCACGTTTAATATTTGTTTGGTCGAACACTTTTCTAAAATCAGCCTAGCTGGGACATCTATAGTACGCCAGCGGAACTATTCTTTGCCCATATATATATATTATATATTTTTTATATTTATATTGTATTTGGTTTAAGCGAGACTGTCAATGGAAGTAACAACAGTTTATTAACTGAGTCAACAAAGAGATCTTAGCTCACTACGTCACAACTGAGTAAGTCCCCCTTTCTGACGTAACTTTCGTATGCGCGTAAGCATACCGTATTATTTGTACCATGGTTACTCTATGGCAGTGTTGTTCCGAAGCGTACTATTGTACTATTTTAGTACAATTGAATAAAACGTAGTACAATAGTACCTCATTGAGGAATTTAGTACAATATTTTCAATTAATTAATTCCTTGTAATTATTCAGAAAAAAATACTTTCAATGTAAGGGAATGGGTGGCGGTAACAAAGAAATCTGATTGTGTGATGATGGCAGATCATATCAAATTACAGAAACCTGTTTTAAACAAAATAATAATAATAATAATAATAATTAGAATTTATTGACAACTACAATTCAAGTACATTGTCAAAAAGTAAATAGTACAATTTATTGGAAAATAGTACCATCTGTTAGCCAATCTCAATACATTGTTTAAAAGCATTAGAACAACACTGCTCTATGGTGAAATATATACAATTGTGTCATCACATTTGATGTACAGATTTTAATAAAAATAATAAGACTTATTAAAATTAGTGTATCTTCTTGATATTTGCAGAAGAATTATATCTTGATAGCTTAAACTCTTTTAAATATAATTAATGAAAGGCTTCGCTAGTAAAATTGTTAATAATTTAGATAAAGTAATGTACTATTTTGCAGGGAAGGTAGGTAAATAAAGTTCTAAGTATTTGATATTTTTTTATTCGAAGAATAAATGTTAATAAAAAGTACATACCGTGTGTTCCCAAATAGTAATAATTATAACTTTCCTTAACGTAATGGAAATCGATGATCGCTGTGTCCTTTTTAAATTACTTCGTTTCTCAGATGTAAAATTCCCATTTAAATGGCATCGGAGGCATGATCACCATAAAAAAAACCGAAGTATACCTTTTTTAATTGTAACAAAGATTATTCTTCTATAATATAATTATCATAGCGTTGGCACAAATTTCCTCGGAGGGGAGAACGTAATGGCTCGACACTTATTGGGAGAAGTTTTACGATAAACTTTTAGCACATCTGAAGCTCTCCTGTTGAAGTACATTCTGTGATGCTGTGATAGTATATTCATTTTCGATCTCTAAAGTAGAAAAAAATTGGCGTTATGATTTGACATTTTTCTCGAAACTTGCTCAACGATTTCTCTAAAAATTGTATAATTATTATAATCACAAACATACTTGACCGTGTATTACGTGTATCTGATTTTACCTTTTAAGCAACGTATGGATCCATAAGCAATATAATTCAATTACTTCACATCGCTGTTGTTGTTATTCGAATAACATGTTAGGTTATGAACTTAACTCCATCACGAATGGCAATATTTTGCGATTTTCCATCTGCGTTCGTTACTGTATCGCTTTATAGCATTTGTCGAACCATGTTTTGACTTTTTACATCTGGCTTAAAATCGAAATCGTGCCACGAAATTCGAACGTTTTGCCGGGCGATAAATACGACGCCATCGTACGAATTCCGTCAAACAAAGCGTTCTCAGAAATAAAAAGAACCACTTATTATTAATTTTTATGTAATAGCACAAACAATATTATTATGTTTACGTACTTGAAGCAAGTAAACGAATGTTAATGGTAGTTTGATTCTGTTAAACGTTTTTATATAGTAATAATAGACATCGCCATCTATAGATTTTACTGTGATATCTTTACAATTTTTGTATGTTTACGCGCATGTACATGTGTTCCATTGTATAAGAATTGAGTACGAACGCAATCAAATCAGAATTTGTTTATATTTTAAAATGTTTCCGAATATTAAATATAATAAATTTTAAATTCCAAATTATTCACAACTACCAATTAATGTAATTCAAATGCAGCTTGGCTTTGAAAAAGCCCGTTTTAAGTTGAAATTTATTTTATCTATCTTGTCGCCATCTAGTAGCGCTCGTGTTTATTTCTACAGTGTTTTCGTGGTTTTTCTAGAAAATTGAATTGTGAAAACACCTTAACGCTTTTAAAATATGTTCCGTAACCCCGTCCGGATTTTCTAAACTTACCTTTCGCATTAACAAAACGACCCTACGGTCGAAATCGATTTTAATATAATAATAATAATGATATATGTGGCGCCATCTATGCTCCTATGTGACGATTATTTGTACCGTCGTTATAATCTTGTAGTGAAAAACACACCACTATAAATCGACTCATTTTGAGAAAAATATCGCGTTTCGACCTTATTTTAGGGTTCGAACCGTAAGAGGAAACATGTAAGAACCGTTGTCGACGTCGAGCCCACTTTCAAGTGCCACCATAGCGTAGCAGCGATCGTACGAAATAGCCCAACTTTGACGTTCCAAATCCATCGAAATCCGCTTCGATGACATTTCTCGGTCTGCAGCGGCGTTCGTTTCCCACCGCCTACTACGATCTAATTTTTGGGCGAATTTTTCTCCTCTTTTCCTACTTTTAATTATTAATCTCGATACGCCTATTCCCGTGCCATCCCCGTTACCCGTTCGCTCGTCTATTATTTCCCTTTTAATCGCACGCCCGTCTGAAGCCTTAGTTAAGAAACTTTTTCACGCCAAATTTACACGCTATAGATAGGGCGACGCCTATGGTGTGCGACAGAGAGTAGAAAAGGACACACCTGTCGCCTTTTATTATTATTAATAAATCCTATTTTGGAACTGGTTGGTGTAGGTAAAAGAATGACGATTTTAGTTGAAATATTGCATAAATTACATATCTTATAAACTTTATTTAATATTAATTAACCCTTCTGGGAGTTCTGAATTCTGAAACGAATTTTAGAAGGCATGCATTGTAAAATATTAAGCGATTTTTCAAATAATAATGAAATAAAAAGAACTGATTCTGTGGGTTTTTGCTATTTTTAGTATTTTTTAAGAAAATAATTAAAAATGATTATTTTTTGCTCAATAAAATTTGTTCGACGATTGCGTAATCTCCATGCTCCAGTATAATAATGGCAGAATGGGTATGTGAAACAGAGATTCACGGTAAGAGCTATGTTTCAACCGGAGGAAATTGCAGCTGATAATGTGACACTTTTATTTATGAAAAACGAAATAATTACAAATCATCCCAACCGCGTGCTCCACCCTCATTTCCCTAAAACGTGTAACGTACCTATAAATTTCGCATTCTACCTCCAATCTAAAGTAATATGCCACCTACACCACCAATCATTATCAACTTTATCCCTAAACGCTTTTTTAACTATGCTAGCCGAAATTAGCCGAAATCTAATAATCGCTCTATTTCCCCTAGACACCGCCTCTTTCGCTAATTGATCCGCCCTCTCATTTACGATTGTACCTACGTGAGCTCTAGTCCAAAAAAGTTTTATATCCCCCCTCACGCAATATATCTCAAGTATCTAATAACAAATCAATTGAATTTTTTTTAATAGCCTAACGCCTCTAGTTCAAATAAGCTATCGGTTATAATTCTCACGTCCCGTGTAATATATGATGTGTGGGTGTCCCAATGTTTACTGCAAAACTTGCCTAAAGTCCTTGATCGTGTCCACCACCGAGTGCTGTTTGAGAAGCTGTAAAAACAGATTCGCTCGTACCTTTCAGACAGACAAAGGCCATGATTACTCTGGCAACGAGATCCGGTCGAAATGACTGCCAATATCGTGTGCTGTTCTCCAAGGTTCTACACTTGGCCCATTGTTGTTTTTATTGTATGTGAACGGTCTTCCAGAAGTAGTTTCGAACCGGGTAATTATGTTCGCGAATGACACTACAACAGCAACTGGTTTGAGTGGTAATACGGAATTGGTTGACAGTGTAGAATATAATCTAACACTATTGGAGTAGTGGTTTAGTTATCACAACTTACACTTAAACTTCCAAAAAACCCAAACTAAGGCAACGTGGCTTCATATTGGCTAGAACAAAGTTGGAAAAGGTTGAAGAACAATTTGCTAACTATCCGTTCTTGTTTACGCGTTCCTTCTCGAAGAGGGAGAAAAGCTTACAAACAGATTTAATTTAGTTCGCTTAGCCGCCGGTTTTTCGTTTTGACCCTGTAAATTATATATTATTTTTAAATTGTAGATGTAATCCTCCTACATATAGGTATCCTAATATACAACATTTCAAAAATTGCTACCATTTGACTGCCAAAGATCACGACGTTACCGCTGTTACACCCTATATATTATTTTCAGTTTTTTTCTTTTCGGTATGGTAGAACAGGTAAATAAAAAATAAAATCCGTTTGAATGATCTTAGTATGAGCAATTTGTTATTGGCTAATTTAGGGTTACAATAATTATTCATCATCCAATATCAGGATTATTTGTATGTATGTTTCAGCCCTAGTAGTTAAAAACACCGAAATATTGTAAAGCAATAGTAGTGCCCTTGCACTACATTGTAAGAAACTATTACAGAAGTAAGCATAAATACGTAAGTGTAGGTTAAGGTGTACACATGCTTGAATGTATATCTTGTTTGCTAGTCAACATAGTGATAAGTAGAGACCGGATAATATGCAAAGTGCATATATTTAATTTTTTGCATATCTTTAATTATAGTCTATATGTAGACGTATTACACCAATTGAAGTTAATTAGCGCTAATTAGTGATTGCATATATTGCATATTTAGGCATTTCTATGCATATTTTTACAAAAGTTGCATATATTGCATATTTAAGCTTTTTCTTATCCTTTCTATTAGTAAAAATTCCTAGTAATTCCTAATGTAGATCGACAACCGACAATTCTCACAACGATAAATCTTTTACATTGGTTTCTCTAATACTTCTTTCCAAGAACTGCACGTGTTTAATTTCGTCTAGCAGAAGGGATGTGGTAAATACGTTTATTATTATTAAATTCCCAAATAACTATTCATTCATTGAATATCTTTGAGCGAAACAGCATGTAATTGTGTTACGTTTTTAAATACTGTGCGTACATACAATGAGTATAGCGAACAAAATTTCTTTATGGATTAAGTCATCTCCTGAACTGGTAAAGAATGGCGACAAAATATTTTGTTGGGCCTGCATTACTGCACTCTGGTAAGTTTAATTTTACTAAAAGTTTTACAATTGTTTTTAAACTCTCTAACTTTTGATATAAAATGACAATTGTTGTTATAGGTGTCTTCTGAGAGAAAATACCTGATTGATCAACACGCTAAAACTCCATCACAAATTGGAAAAACTAAAGCGATCCGCATGTGTGCAGCAATCTATACGTCAATGTGTAGCATCAACTTCACGAAACTGAGAACAAGAAGAATATAATACGGATCTGTGTAACGCATTAATTTCGTCTAACTTACCATTAGCAAGATTAAACAATGTTAATTTGAAATCATTTCTGCAAAAATATTGGAAACATAATATATCTGGCGAAAGTACCTTACGAAAAAATTATGTCACATCTTGTTACCAGCAAACAATAGCATAAATTCAACAATTAGTAGGGAATAATTTTATTTATATCATGGTAGATGAAAGTACGGATAAGTGTGGCCGTTATATTGCCCATTTGTTAATAGGAATTCTTCATGAAGATATTGCAGGTAAATCATATTTAATTTATTGTAAAGAACTTCTAAAAACAAATAATGTGACAATTGCCCAATTCATTCAAGAAGGTTTATCAAATTTCTTTTTACCTTGAAGTATACCTTGTGAAAAAAATGTACTAATGTTGTCCGACCCTGCACCATACATGATAAAAGCAGCGCAAAATTTAAAAAAATTTTTAGTAAGATTATTCATACCACTTGTTTAACTCATGGGTTCAATCGTGTAGCCGAAGACATTAGGAATCAATTCCCCTTGATTAATCATTTAATTAGCAATGTCAAAAACGTATTTTTAAAAGCACCTTTACGAATCCAATTTTATAAGGAGCGACTTCCCGGTTAAGTTGCCTCCTGAACTGATTATTACGGGGTGGGGTACATGGTTAGAGGCTGCAATTTTTTTCGCCGATAATTTGGAAGGAATAAAAAATGTAATTCTTGAAATCACTGCTGACTGCATTGCTCTAGAAAACTGTAAAAAGATAGTAACATCAACAGGATTGCTACCAAACTTTTTGTATATTAAGTCAAATTATAGCTTTGTTTCAAGTTCCATTCGTAAACTAGAAACGCAAGGGATGTCGCTCTCGGGAATCAGTCGAAATTGTAGACGAATTTGATATGCTATGTAAGAAGGTTAAGGGTACAATAGGTAATTCTATAGACGATTAATTCAAAAAAGTGATAAACAAATTGCGGGGTATTTGAAATTGAAAAAAGTTAAGAAAATTTTGTGCAATAAAGTTAATGTTTAAATTTCTGCTCTTATTTATTTTATGTAAAAATTTTGCATATTCTCGCAATTTTTTTGCATATATGCCCTAGGTTTATGCATATTTTCTCAAAAATCGATGCATATATTCCAGTTTTTCTTTGCATATAATCCGGTCTCTAGTGATAAGGTTTAATAATATGTATAAACAAAATATACAAACACGCAAACATGTGCATGTAAGGTTCGATATAAGATAAATGAGTAGGATAAGAACATTGATTATTAATTAATTAATAGCATAGCTAGTATGTAGTAGAATTAGACTGTGATATTGTTATCCGACGCTATGCGTCGCTTTCGTTATTACAAATAAAGCACAAAACCCCACGACTATGTGTGCTTAAAAGAAGTCAACCGAACCAAAGGAGCAAACCCATCACGATATACTAAAAAACTATTGTGACAATAAAATAATATTTAATTCCGTGCACACTGTTAAAAGTTATGATTGTTTTCCCTTTTTGAGTGGTGGTTCTTTGAGTTGGGTTTAAGGAAGTTGATTGATTTCAGTAAATGATGTTGCTAAATAGATTGTCATGGACCATGACTAGTTATGAACTTCAAAATCATATTGCTATCAGCAGTTTGAAAAATTTTAATGAGCCCAATTGGGTGGGAGAACCTACATGTATATTAGTAGCATCCGTTCCAGATCGGCGTTGAATTCTACCACCGTCAATAATAGCGCGCACGTATGTATATCCATGTATCGAAAACACGACGCCTCTGTCCGAAACATTGCATAATTCACTTTAAGGTGTGCGGCGCCGATGTAACCATCTCTGACTGGTGTTGCTGGCGCCTTTTAGAGTTATTGAAAAGCGCGATCGCATATCTCGGGTTGATAGTAAAGCGGCCGTGCGGCCGCCTTCCGCTTTTAAAGCCCAACGGGATCGGTTTGGCCCTATATTTTTACCGGTCTTTTAAGCGATCATACTTTACTACACTCTTGACATTTGAACAACGTCCCCGAGACCGGAGAGAACACAGCGTATTGGGTGGAGGGGAATTATACGAAATCGAGTCGGAATGCGCTGCGAACAACAGCGCCATCTATGTAGAATTTAAATCGTTAAATTTAACAGTTAGAAAGTAATTACTAGAAACCGGATTATATGCAAAGAAAAACTGGATATATGCATATATATATGCATCGATTTTTGAGAAAATATGCATAAACCTGTGGCATATATGCAAAAAAAATTGCGACAATATGCAAAATTTTTACATAAAATAAATAAGAACAGATATTTAAACTAACTTTATTGCACAAAATTTTTTCACAACATATTTCTAAAACAATTTATAATTAAATGTGTTTCAAAATTGTGTAAAAGAAAGGTTTGTCTTCTATCAGAATACATATGTTTCGAAATAGAAAAGCTTCTTTCAACATCCACAGATGTAATTGGTGCATTTTTTAACTTTGCAATACATTCTAAACTAAAATTAAAGTCTAAATCGTTTACTGTTTCACCTTCCAAAATTTTCTTAAATATCTTCAATTTCAAATACCCCGCATTTTTATTTATCACTTTTTTAAATTTATCGTATATAGAATTACCTATTGTACCCTTAACCTTCTTACATAGTATATCAAATTCGTCTACTATTTCGACTAATTCCGAGAGCGACATCCCTTGCGTTTCTAGTTTACGAATGGAACTTGAAACAAAGCTATAATTTGACTTAATATGCAAAAGGTTTTGCAGCAATTCTGTTGATGTTACTATCTTTTTACAGTTTTCTAGAGCAATGCAGTCAGCAGTGATTTCAAGAATTACATTTTTTATTCCTTCAAAATTAGTCGCTCCTTATAAAATTGGATTCGTAAAGGTGCTTTTAAAAATACTTTTTTGACATTGCTAATTAAATCATTAATCAAAGGGAATTGATTCCTAATGTCTTCGTTTACACGATTGAACCCATGAGCTAAACAAGTGGTATGAATAATGTTACTAGAAAAAAATTTTAAATTTTTGCGCGGCTTTTATCATGTATGGTGCAGCGTCGGACAACATTAGTAAAAGTTTTTCACAAGGTATACTTCCAGGTAAAAAGAAATTTGATAAACCTTCTTGAACGAATTGGGCAATTGTCACATTATTCGTTTTTTGAAGTTCTTTACAATAAATTAAATATAACTTACCTACAATATCTTCATGAAGAATTCCTGTTAACAAATGGGCAATATAACGGCCACACTTATCCGTACTTTCATCTACCATGATATAAATAAAATTATTCCCTACCAATTGTTGAATTCTGCTATTGTTTGCTGATAACAAGATGTGACATAATTTTTCGTAAGGTAGCTTTGTCAGGTATATTATGTTTGCAATATTTTTGCAGAAATGATTTCAAATTAACATTGTTTAATCTTGTTAACGGTATGTTAGACGAAATTAATGCGTTACTCAGATCCGTATTATATTCTTCTTGTTCTGAGTTTCGTGAAGTTGATGCTACACATTGACGTATAGATTGCTGCACACATGCGGATCGCTTTAGTTTTTCACATTTTCCAATATGTGATGGAGTTTTAGCGTGTTGATCAATCAGGTATTTTTCTCAGAAGGCACCTACAACAACAATTGTCATTTTATATCAAAAGTTAAAGAATTTAAAAACAATTGTAAAGCTTTTAGAAAAATTAAACTTACCAGTTTACTGCAGGCTCGACAAAATTTGTCACCATCCTTTACCAGTTCAGGATATGGCTTAATCCATAAAGAAATTTTGTCCGCTATACTCATTGTATGTGTGCACAGTATTTAAAAACGTAACACAATTACATGGTGTTTCGCTCAAAGATATTCAATGAATGAATAGTTTATTTGGGAATTAATAATAATAAAACGTATTTACCACATCCCTTCTGTTAGGCGAAATTAAACACGTGCAGTTCTTGCAAAAAAGTATTAGAGAAACCAATGTAAAAGATTTATCGTTCTCAGAATTGTCGGTTGTCAATCTACATTAGGAATTACTAGGATTACTAATACAAAGGATAAGAAAATGCTTAAATATGCAATATACGCAACTTTTGTAAAAATATGCATAGAAATGCCTAAATATGCAGTATATGCAATCACTAATTAGCGCCAATTAACTTCAATTAGTGTAATACGTCTACATATAGACTATAGTTAAAAATATATGCACTTTGCATATAATCCGGTCTCTAGTAATTATATTCACCACGGCACTTTTGATTCTTGCCGTCTTTTCTAGTAGGTTTCCAATTTTCTTTTTTTTTTTTGTAGAACGTAGGGAAAAAATACGATTTTCCTATTAATACGACTGGGGTGAAAAACAAATCGTCTTATTAATATTTATGAGGGTAGGTATGCTCCTTCTCCTGTCGACGTTCGTTCGAAGGGAAAGGAAAAATTGAAACGTAAAAAAATCTTGTGTAAATTCGTGCCACACGGGAACGTAATACATAACGCGGTGAGCGGAGCAGTTCCATCTATGGGGAGCGGAAGTTAATTGAATTTTTTACGACCCGAATGAATTTCACTTAACATCCGTAAATATATGGAACCCTTCCGTCGGTTTCGGGGTTGGGGAGCGAGTGGTCGTAATTATGAGTGTTAGTTGTTTCGGGTTTATTTTTAGATTTCGTATTGAGGTGTTAATATTAAGATTTATTGAATGAATAGATTAAAAGCGCTGCGTAAGTACTCATAAAAAGATTATCGGGAATGGAAAAAATATGATTTTGATAATTCAATTTATGAAAGAAGGAATATAAGATTAGAAAAGGATGGACGTGTTCAAGAAATTGTGTTTTAATTTGACAAAAATGAACGAGACTTTTTTTTTCGTAAAAAGCAAAATATGTTTACTAAAAACCTTCAATTTTTATTTGTAGTTTATTTTAAACTTAATATCGACTCCAGAGATAAGAATATAGAAAAAAAAACCAAAAACAGAAGAATGCTCAACACGATGAGACTATTTTTCAACAAAAGGGCGACTTGCATTTAATTTACTTGTTCAAAAAGCTTGTCCCAGATAACCTAATTTCAATATTTTTCATAATGTGTAAAAAAAATTCGTACTGATGTGTACTGATTGAAATTAATGAAAAATGCAAAAGTGAATTTTAAAATGAAAAAGAAAAATAAAATTAGCTAGCTCAACGGTTAAGATTTTAAAGAACCCTTAAGTTATTCGAATTAAAATTTTATTCTATCCACGAAAAGTAAAATGTGTGTGAATGAAATGCAGACTTTTTAAAATGACACGAAAAATTGAAAAGGTTTAAAATCATATAAAAGAACAGAATTTTCAACCCAATGACGCTAATTAGCAATCAAATTTATTACAACAACGGGTTAAATTACAAATTGTGCAGAAAAAAACCTTGAACTGAAGGTTCAGGCCTAAAATAAAAACAGAACTTGACTCTAAAATAAAATAGGACAATGCTATTTCATATACACAGCAAAAGATTTGTTTGTTCAGGAAGATTATCCAAAATGCACGACTTTTGAATTTCTATCCACGTGGTTTCACCAACTAAAATAAACTAAGCGTGGACAATTACTAAAAAATTACAAAAAAAAAATTAATGCAAAAAACAATGCAATACTCACCCAAATGAGGTGATTGACAAATAAAAATGAAACAGCAAAATTGAATAACGGAAAATTAACTCTTTAATATATAATGAGAGAAAAAAAATTAAAATATATCTTCCTAAACATAAAATAATAATTGATCTTATATTTACAAAGTGCACTCTTCAATATATTAACAATTACCACAAAAAGGATTCCTTGATTGACTAAATAATTACAGAATTAATTTTACTAAATCAAAATGGATTACAAAATGGCAACAAAGATTTAAAAATTACATCTACTCACGTCAATAGTCGAACAAGGAAGTCCTTAACAAAACTCTACAATTATTTTTCTTACAAAAATCCTTCTCTCAAAATCATACAATGTAGACGTATAACATTTCCACGACAATATTGTATAGAATCCGCATTAAATCAGCACAAGCGACCAATAGACAATTTAAGGAATGGAGTAATTTAAAAAAAAACTTAACACTAAATAAATTAAAATGATACAATAAACTCTTAAACTAAACTTATTCAAAACAAAAATAAACTGTGAAAATTCTCGGTTAATTGAAACAACTGAACGAGGAAAACAATAAATAACCACAATATGCAACATAAAATATACTCAGCGAAATGGGTTGTCTAACCACAGCAGTACGTTAGACATTTTGGGTGTCCCATTAACCAAAATAGGTCAACGCGTTCACATTTTAGTAGCTAAGTCGAATAACTGAAAAAAGATGGGACAGGCGGTATCCATAGCAAATTATGTAATTTAAAATCACCATATCCAGAACGATTTAATTACCAAATTCATTAGAGGGCCTCCGTCAGATAACCATCTTTGATGTCGTTATTACTTTTTTTTATTTTTAAATTTAATTAATTTTGTACCGAATTTGCAACCTTCCCCCGATTTCGTGTCACGATCTTATGAATTTTAAAAAATCCGATATGCAAATTTTGCCCGTCACGTGACATTCGACTATTTCCATCGGCCACAACAGCGCTGGCTAATGGCACGAAAGAGTTAGGTATACCTAGTGGGCATTAGGTCGGAATATTCGGAACGATTTTCGTAATAGTGGATAATTACCGCCCGTAAAAGTTCGGGGATGTGTTTGGGTAATGCACACACATTTCGGAATATTTAATTATACCCCTTTTGCGCCCTTATTTTTGTTTTTCCGTTCTCGCTGTTCATTAGAATAAGTGGAAATTGCGTATTACTGATTTCGAGATATCTAAGCAATATACATTTGTGGTTTATGCAGATAAATACGTAATTATATGACCGAATGTTATATCGCTTTTGTATATCGATGTGTTGTTTTTTTTTTTCATGTCCTAACTCTTAGATAAGTTTAATCCTGTTTTACCAAAATTTATAGCTACATTAGAAGATTTGTTTCATGCTATTGTGCTGTTATTATAAATAATTAAAGTGTTGATAAACTAAATGGGAGCAAAGTAAGATACGAAAACAATGGATGAAATGTCTAAATGCAATAAAGATTTTCCCCATTGGCGGGTGTCACCCAAAAAAGGCAACTCGGCCAGAAAGACCTATTTTGTCCCCATGTCAATTTTAACCCTCTCGATCAGGTTGCACCCTATCAAAAAAATTCGCAATCTGCTTAAGACTTAACTTTCCGACTCCGGAGTTTCCTCAGCACTCCCACATTGTCTGCACAGGGGAGAGTTCACTACGCCCATGCGATGCATGTGTTTATTTAGTGCGCAGTGTCCAGTTAAGATTGCTATGAATAATCTCAATCACGGAGTGATATCTTGATTTATTTTTGTCGGCCCTTATTTTCAGTATTAACAAAGAACACCGAGTGCTGCAATCGCTTTATGTCACATGGTGTTGACCAATGAGGAGAAGCCGGCGTATATTTATGCATTGATGGTTAAAACTAAATATGGACGTTTACATACTACTCTTAGAAACACTTCGCGTCTTTTGTTTTTGTTGTGCTCTATTTGTGTTTAGATTGCGAAACTATGGTGTTTTATTATTGTGTTCTATGTTGTAAAACACCAGTAACGGAGCGCATTCTACCATTAAAAGTGGATGTAAAAATCGCTGTATAATAGTAAAAGTAAATAGTGATGTAAACAATTCTGAAACATTTTCTACGAAAATCTTTGTAAATATTTAATTTCCATAATTTCTAGTATTAATATATTTTTGGTGTTCTGTGTTGTAAAACACCAGTAACGCAGCGCATTCTACCATTAAAAGTGGATATAAATATTGCTGTATAATAGCAAAAGTAAATAGTGATGTAAACAATTCTGAAACATTTTCTACAAAAATCTTTGTAAATATTTAATTTCCATAATTTCTAGTATTAATATATTTTTAGTGTTCTGTGTTGTAAAACACCAGGAATGCAGCGCATTCTACCATTAAAAGTGGATATAAATATCGCTGTATAATAGTAAAAGTAAATAGTGATGTAAACAACTCTGAAACATTTTCTACGAAAATCTATGTAAATATTTAATTTCCATAATTTCTAGTATTAATATATTTATTCCCTTTGCAGAGATTTGAAGTTTGGACCAGATTAATTAACAGATCATCAGACATGACGGACATGAAATATGAAAGACGATCGAGCTATGATGTTTGCGATGTTCACTTCAGCAATGAAATGAAGTTAATTCCAAGTAAGAATAGGACAAATCTTACAGGTGACACTGTACCTGATCTATTCCTTCCTAATCGTAAGTTTTCTTTGTTATAAATAGCTGTAAAGGTATATAATCTTTAAATTTTCTTAAGTAACATTGAAGAAGACGTTGTGAGCAACATATTAGAGGAATCGGCTGCAATATCAGCCCACTTGCAGTGTGTTTGTAAATTCATTTAAGAAGTTAATAATAATAAATTTTATGTCAGGTCATTCACCTGGCAGTAATTGCGAAAAAAATTAAAACGATGGTGCTTTAACTTCGTTAATACAATATACATGTATGAACCCCAAATATTAGATATAGAAAGCATTGAGCCTTTCTCGCATTTGTAAGATGACTTCGGCTGGTGTTGTACAAATTCATGCTTTGTTGTGGGATATTTGGCAAACAAAATTTTAAAAATTATGGGTCAATACGAGAAAAACAACATACTATCTTAATTGTTGCAAAGGAATACAGCCCAAATAACTTATTCACTCCAAATACATACTTTATATCTAAAAATTTCTGCTAAATATATGGATGTTTTAATGTATTTTATACCTAAACGTTGCACAAACAACAATATCTTGCAAATATTAGTGGATAAATTAAATAAATATGTATCATACAATTTTAATTGTTCACAACATAATTTATTCAATATTTTTATAAAGCTGCTTACTGTTTTAAATTTACATACATGGTCTAAAACTGTTAATAATATTTTCAAGAGAATAGACATTATTTTTTATATAGATGATAATATCTAAAAAAAAAAATAAGTATGTAATAAGGGTAGATGGCTAAAAAGATCATTTAAGATATGTACAACATAAATATATTTAAAATAAATGTTTGAAATTACTTTTATAATTAATATTTGCTTCTCAATATGTATAATTTTTTACTGATACCTTATAAGTTAGTGTATTATGACTATTAGATGTGTATTGAAAATTAATACCTTTTCAGGTCAATGTTTATTTCAAACATATATTACATTATCAAACTAATACAGTGCCACGGTACAAATAATACGGTATGCTCGTTTTGAATCTCAAATTCGTCAAGGTCGGTCAGATGGCGTCATTAAGGAACGTATCGAAAACAATAAAATACATGTATGGTAAATAGCAAAATGTTATAATCCAAATTATTCACAACTATCAATTAATGTAATTCAAATGCAGTTTTGCTTTAGAAAGCCTATTTAAGTTGAAGTTTACTTATCATCTTGTCGCCATCTAGTAGCGCTCGTGTTTAGTTCTACAATTTTAGCGAATTTCGTATGTGTTTACAAAGTATTTTCGTGGTTTTTCTAGAAAATTGAATCGTGAAAACACCTTAACGCTTTTAAAATATGTTGCGTAACCCCGTCCGGATTTTCTAAACTTACCTTTCGCCTTAACAAAATCCTCACGGTCGAAATCGATTTTAATATAAGAATAATTATATAGGTGGCGCAATTTTTACTCCCTTGTGACGTACTTCCATATGCACTTAAGCATACCGTGTTATTTGTATCGTGTACAGTGTTATTTCTAGCTTGTCTTTTAACCACCTTTACTCTAACACTTTTTAAGTTTATTGTTGTGGAAATTAGTTATTTATTTATGTAAAATCATCAGTAGTTTCTACTATTCAGACATATAATATAGTAGAAACTGCTGATGATTTGACATAAATAACTTAATTTCCACAAGTTCTAGCATATTTTCAAATAATATTTAAATTTGAATATACCCCACCACAATCCATTTCGATATAGCGCTAGGTGTCCTTTGTCATAACTAAACTCTAAGAACCTCATATGAGTAGAGAGTTGCATATCTGCTATGTGACTAATCTATGATCTCAATATGTCCCTGCTCATGATGACTGCCTTACGGAAACTCTCATTCAGATGCAAGCAGCAGTATATCTCCTTTCTGAAATATTGCAAAAAATGTGTTTTTGGGGGAAACCCCCATTACGACCCCTTGAACCAAATATAGGACGCTAAAAAAAATACGTGTCAAATACGTGTTACTTGGGTGCCTCTCCTTGTTAGGGGCCTTGACTCGTTACAATTCATTCTGGTTTCTATCCTCTTTTCTTCCGTTAGCACATGTCCACTTATAATGCTAATTTATCTATATTTCTCACGTAGTCTCATCTTGTCTGATAATTTTTTACTCCTTCCTTTATTTTCTTTATATACATTTCTCACGGAAAAAATCGAGACACCAGAACCAAGTTCTTTTGGGTGTAAATGAAGCTTTCAGATAATAACGTAAGCGAGCTATGCCATTCAGTTCGTCCTGCTGAAATGTAAATACATTATATGGAAGCTTCATTTGCACCCTAAAATTTTTCAAATTCTAAATTGCCTACGTCCCTATATTTCCTGCGAGAAGTGTAGCAATAAACTGATTCTGAAAAATAATTATTCCTTTGTTTTGACCCAAAATTAAATTGATAAATTTTTGAGTTTTTTCGATCGGATTCCAAAATATCTTATCCAACCATTGCGCCGATTATGTTCCCATATTTTAGAAACAGTTGACTCTTTACGCTGACCACTTATAAAGAAAAATTAAAAAAAGTCATTACATTCTCCCATTTTAAAGATAACCGGTCATCAAAACTCCATTCATCAGGGAAGTCCATGAATCGCTTTCTCCTGGAAAAATCTTAAATTTAAGCAAGATATTCGATTAGTACAAATAAAAGTATAAAGGTTTAGAAAAATCCAGCATCTCTTAAAGAAAACAGCTCTTACAGAACGACCAACGTTCACCGGAGACATATTTTATGTCGCGAGCGGGCACATGCATTAATGATGGCAGTTTTACCGTCGGCGTCGAGTGTGTGTGTGCGCCACCGCTTTAAATTATTTTAATATTGCATGATTTCGCCTCGGGGCAAATCTGGGGGAAGCCGTCCCCTCCGCCCCTTTTGTTTATGTGGGTGTTACGGCCGGCCCTGCAATGCACGTAAAATGTATTTAATAGCAAAGCAAAGCGGATATTTTTGTTAAACTTTCATGCCCCCGACGCCATTGTCTCAGTTGGCAACGTTGTAAACTTTTTTATTTATGATATTATGATTTTTTTTATCTGGGTATCATTGCGTGATGAATACGGTACATGGGAATAAATTTGGGAAAGTGCTCTAAAATTGATTTAAAACATAACTGCGTTCAATTTTATAGCATGATATCCGTAGCTACATATACTAGTTGTTGGTTGCTTCTTCATTTTGTTACCAAATTGTACTGACGCACAAAAAAATCTATTCTTATTGAAGCATATGAGTATGCTTAACAACATACAGGGTTAGGCTAATGTATGGATCCATTCGTATATGTTTAATATGGCTATTTTGGTTTTAATAAAACTTTTCACATTTAATTAAATGCGAATAAGGGATTCGATGAGTATATATTGTCATGATTTAATAAACTGATATTATATAATTGTACCATAACTGGGTTTACTTTTATCTGTTTTAAAATAATAAAAAGGATATAAAATGTCCCAGTAAACAGTCAACGATCCAGATGATGTAGAAGGCCTCTACATTTGCAAGTCATTCAAGGCATTTTCCTTCAGAATTCTCCCTTCAGGAAGCAAAGATGATCAGGAAAAGCCTACATATCCAAATCAAACGTTAGAACGTGAATATTACATATTTACAACAGATTTTGACAGATCAAAATTTGATCAAGTTCCAATTTGAAGAAACATTTTTTACAGTGTATTTATTTTACTTAAATTTAGTTTAAAAATGCTTTTATATGTATTTATAATCGAAGTTCATTGATATCTCAACAAAAGGACCGGGAAAATTGCTGGAAATCGGTTTTGCCAAAAATTGACGTGTATGCGAGGTTGCATACCCTTTGTACAGTAATATTTTTAAGATTGTTAATTAAATGTAGTAATAAGTATTGTAAATTTTCAAACGTATTTTTCCCATGATGTATACAAACCTACTTTTATTTTATAATGAATATAATGTGATTCTATAATTTGCAAAAAATATTTTTTCCAATTTAGTTTAAACATTTCATAGTTCCATTTGGGCATGGGCATTCTCTTATATTACATATCCAATATTCCCCTCATATCGGTGAAATTAATGCATGCTGAGGCAGTTTGCAGTCCTTGCGAAGATAATCGCTATCAATGTCTGTTAGAAAATTTCAATTCAAAAGCCAACCTCCGTGAGAGACGGACATGTCCCGAATGATTTTTATAAATTTCAACGGCTATTTTGATAAAATCCTACTTATTCCGAATTCCAACCTAAAATCAGAGTTATTTTAAAACAAATTTAATTAACCATATTAATTTTACCCACATTTGGCCTGCACAATTGTTGGGTAAATTTTCTCCAACGACGATTTTCCCGATATATGTTCCTGTCCTGAGCCATTCTCCGTAATTAGAAGTGCGAGAGCTCCCATTCGATGCCCTGACCAGACCTGCTGCTCTGATGCGTGCCGATTTGCTCCTTCCAAAAGTATTAGGCGTCCAATATCAACCTAAAAAAACAAACGTAATATCTTAATTTGTAATTAAATTTTGTGATACTTATAAGAAATTTTATTTTAATACGTTAGAGAAATTAGTTTGATTAGGAATTTTGTATTTAACCGGCGACCAGTATGCGAGCTTTGATGAAAAACTTTTGTTAAGATAACAGTTCGAATTTTACTAGTTAATATGTATTCACGGCACAAACCGAATACCCAGTAATTTTTACTTACCATCAAATGTTGCACATAATGATTTACCCGACTTTTAAGCATAAATTTGAGAGTTTTGAAAGTTAATTTCAAACGTATTTATTTTCTATGTTGATTTTATATTACAAAACTCGTAATTACTAACTTAAAACGTATTTGTTATTTAATAAGCTAACTCATTTGGCTTATCTGAGATATTTAATCTCTTATCTGCGTTATTTCGCATAGCTATTTCTTTAGAACAATTTTTTAAATAAAACCACATCTGTTAACAGTTAAATGTTTCCTTTATCGTACAAAATCGATCAAAACCTATGTACCAGCGTCTCATGCACACTATTACACTTAAAGCACTTTAAATATAAATATCGGAGCGACATTCTCCTACAGCGTCTCCGGTCATACTAAAGAAAAAAGGAAGTACGTTAGCGCGTCCTCTAGACTGCTGCAATCAATTCTTACCCCGCATTCCATCTGGCATTTGAGAGGGCACACTCATGATTAAAAATTAATAGAATAGATGACATTAACAATAAGATATTTAAAAATTGGATTTTACTACTTTAATTAAAGCATTATATTTAAAAAAAGTATTTCTTTTATCCGGGCTATGTGCGATCTTGTACCATCACAACCCAAATCCGAATACCCGACTTCCGGTTTAGCCGGAAATAATGTTAATTTAAATTTTTAAAGAACAAAAAAAATTAACACAACAAAATCTATAAACAAAGTAATTTTCGGTTAAGAAAGCTTTCGAAATTATTACCATTCACTTCTGGACAATATGCAGGTCTGTATAAGCAAATTCTTGAATGACATTTGGTAAAGTCCATCTCATTAATTGCACTTCTTCAATTATTTTCTGCCGTAATTCGTCCAGATTATGGGGTCATCCAGAACCCCTAAGGAAGATTAAATCTGGAGACCGTAATTGCCATTCAATGGATCCTCTACGACCAATCCACCTATTTCGGAATGTTTCGTTTAAAAAACTTCTAACATTAAGGGCATAGTAAATTACAAACTTTTTAACAGACATAGACAGCGATTGTCTTCGCAAGAATGCAACTGCCTCGAAACATCCATCAATTTCACCGATATAAGAGGAGTATTGGATATTTAATCTCATACGTTAAATGCCTATGTGATCAAATAAAACTATGAAATGTTTAAAATAAATAAAAATTGCAAAATTATAGAATCACTTTACATTCATTCAATATAAAATAAAGGTGTGTATACATCACAAAAAAAATACCTCTGAAAAATTACAATACATATTACTACATGTAGTTAAGAATTAAAAATAAAAAATTAATTGTAGAGTGAGTATGCAACCTTGCATAATTTTGGACAAAACAGAATCCCAGCAATTTTTCCTATCTTCTAATGTTAACATATCAATGAAATTGGATTAATGATACATAAAAGTCTTAATTAACTAAATTTATGGAAAATCAACACACTGTAGAAAAATATGTTCTTTCGAACTGAATTCGATCCAAATTTTAATCTATTAAAATCTGCTATAAATATTTAAAATTCATATTCTAATATTTGATTTCGATCTGTAGGTGTCTTCCTACTGATCATCTTTACTTTCTGAAGCGAAAATTATGAAGGAAAATGCCATTGAAGGATTTGCCAAATGCAGAGATCTTCTACACCACTTCTGGTCGTCTGACCGTTTATTGTGACATTTTATATCCTTTTCGTTATATCCTTTTATTTTATAAAATATATAGTCGTAAAATATAAAAAGTAGAGCTATAAACAGTACAATTAAATAATATAAATTCACTAAACCATCACAGTATATACCTATCCCGAAGAAGCTAGCTTAGCACAGTTAGAAATTTTAATTTCAAAAATAGGCGCACGTAATATTATATTATCCGATGTCCCAATTTATTAAGAAAATAATTGAGCGTAGAATAATATGGTTATCAGTAAACATTTACATTAGTAATAAACACCACAAAGCACACATCATATCTTTGAACTAATTCCTGAGCAAAGCACAAAATTATAGTAATATTTGTCGATATCCTATCCGGAAATTAATGTGTATAAAAGCGCGCCGATACTAATCAAACAAATGCCACACGAAATGTGAAACAACTATTGGTGTTATTAAGAACCACTGACCTGTCGTAGTACATAATAAGCTAATTCGATTTATAAATTACTATATTCTGAGTTATGTAGTACATACATACATTAGTGTGGAAAACACAAAATAAAATTGGCTTTGAGATATCGTGAGAAGTGAAAAACTATGATAATAAAACTGGAATTAACCGAGAAAAATTTGCATAATTACACGAAGCATTTACGGTTTTTAAACTGAGGAGAAAATCGTTCCACAGTTTTGCGAAATTACTTTTGAAACACCGACAATTACTGAGCCGGCTAACTTAGACTTTAATGTTCCCGAACGAAGAGAGCTTTAACGTTTCATGAGGAGAAATGCGTTTATTTCTTTTCGGTGATTCATGTATTTCTTATTTCATTTATTTTACGTGTTTGTTTTGTTATATTTCATATTCACATTCTCAATGTATGCAGTAGAAAAAATGTATACAGTAAAAAAATAACGTAAAACTTGTAATTACGTTTTGTTCTGATGTTATTAATAAAAATGTTAATAAAAAAGTAAATATAAACACATACAATAATAAGAAACTACGCACAATATAACAAATTTAACAAACAGTAAAGTAAAAATGATATGGCGACGCAAAAGGCGCAAGCGAAGCGAATTCCCACAAATATATCTCAATATCTAGATGTTATTCAAATAGGTTTCAAATTCATTCAGAGCATAAAAACATCCCTCAATTAACATATATTTTAATTTTCGTTTAAACTCATTTAAGTTGAAGATCTGTTTAGAACAATGTTATTCCTATGTCGGTGCAGTGCCCATGGACACTATGCAAAAGTCGATAACTTTTCAATATTAATATGCGAGTGAATCAAAAGTTTATAGATATAGATTGAAGTTAACGGTCAAAATCCTATGTGTTCTAAAAGTTGTTCTGCATGAACTATTAAAAGGTAAATCAAACAGCAGTCGTAAGATTCGTTTTTGCATCACAAACACACGACTTATTGTACCCGCCTGGCCCCAAACAATAATCCCATAAGTCAAAGCAGAATACACAAATGCTCAATTAATGACTTAATATCCAAGACAGGTTTGAGTGAACTAATGACCATTTTATGGTTTTTTGAAGTTTAAGGCCTCTTTCACACGATACGGATTTTATCCGGACCGGTTTTATTGCTTTTTCCGTGTAGTTTGATAAAACATTACCATGAAACCTCAGTCGAACCATCCGGCTGGTGTACGACAACCGTATACGAAAGTTTTCGTGGCGTATTGTGTGTAATTATGCATTTAAAGTAATGTTTTACCAGACTACACGGAAAAAAGCAATAAAACCGGACCGGGTAAAATCCGTATCGTGTGAAAGAGGCCTAACACATATGGTATCTATTTGATCGTTCCATGCTAAATTACTATCCTAAATAATACCAAAAAGTTTGCAAGTTGACGAGGATATTATTTTTTCGTCATTAAATGAAAAATTAAATTCA
The DNA here is from genome assembly GCA_004143645.1 of Protaetia brevitarsis. Classification (NCBI taxonomy): domain Eukaryota; kingdom Metazoa; phylum Arthropoda; class Insecta; order Coleoptera; family Scarabaeidae; genus Protaetia; species Protaetia brevitarsis. The sequence goes on along the minus strand of RXPK01000017.1, from coordinate 2,928,581 downwards.
GAGGAACATCTATATTTATTAAAAAATTCAGCAAAGACCGTTTTTCCATGATTTATCATTAATTTGTTAGCAGAATATCATCTCTCAAATTCTGTATCAACTGTTTTCAAAATATTAAACTTGTTGTCACTACTCACGACAATGCAACCATCGTCAGCATACAAAAAAAATTCCCTTCAGAGATATAATGTGGGAGATCATTAATAAATAATAAAAATATCAAAGGTCCGATTACACTACCTTGCGGTGTACCTACATTGACCGGGTATGGTTGAGATTTTACATTGTTATGTTTTACAATTATCTTTCTATCGGTTAAAAAAGAGACTATCCATTGATTTAAAATACCACGAATACCTAATTTGTTCAACTTTTCGGATACAAATATGCATCTAACTGTGTCAACAGCTCTTGTTAGATCAAATAAAATACAAACTATAAATCTACCGACATCCATTTGGTCATAATATGTTGAATGCAGTCACCTATAGCAGTTTCCGTAGAATGCCCAGGCCTATAACCATACTGACTATGAGAAATTAAATGATATTTGTCAAGATAAGAATATATTCTGTTAGAGATTATTTCCTCAAAAATTTTAGAAAATACACTTAGAAGTGAAATTGGGCGATAATATTCAATATTTGTGGGATCACCTTTTTTTATGTAATAGAGAGACTGTTTTGTGATTATGTACGCTGGCGTTTTGCACCTTTTCGATGTAAATAAAAACACGTCGTGGTTCTTACTTACTACTATATTTGATTAAATTAAACAAATGAAAACAAGTAAAGTACATTGGTTTAACACGGAAGCTGATGCTCGTTGGTGATAGTTGAATTGAGCTGCGTGGATATAACTATTCTGACTGTGACTCGTGACTACATATCTGCAACTGCTCTGCCTTCGGGCAGTTTCTGCCTTTTTTAACGACTAGAAACTCTCCCGAAAACGGGGGGTAACAAAACAAACTAAAGGCTAGAAAAATACGTCACGGGAAATTACGCTGTGAACGTCAGTCCCTCGGTACTTCGGAGAACCCGGAGAAAGTGGTTAAGCCGGACGAGGGCTATCAAATGTAATATAAAATGATTACCTTTTTTTAGAAATGCTAATTAGGTATTTACAAGAATATTGTGCCTCTCTTTTCCGAACAGAGATCGCTGCTGATTTGAGAGCAGTTGGAAATTTACCTTGCATCACAGATTCATTGATAGCACACACAAGAAATTCAGATAATTCATTACTATATTCTTTAATTATCAACTTCTACACCTTGCACCCAATATGTTCCACACAATAAATGAGCATACCAAACGAATGCAGCGCCCATACGATAAAATTGAAGAAGTCAAAAATACTGTCCGCCACACTTCTGCAACCACATCTGTGTACTTCCATTTATTATGCATTTTGAAAATGGGACAATAAATAAAAACAATTCTTTGATACATACCGCAACAGGTATCCTTATAAAACCAACTCGGTTCATTTCACTATCAATATAAACACACCCAAATGCTGATGCAGGAAGTACATTTATCAGACTCATTATTGGCGCTACCTGTTCTCTTATCAGGTTGTATCAGAAGTTTATGTTTTACTTAATGTTGTGCGCGTTTTCTACTACCATGCGATTGTTTTTACAACGTTGCCAAATAAGTAGCCTGTCGGAATTTTTTGACAATGCTGAATGCTATCACCAGAGGCAGAACCTCACGTGAACCTTTTCTTATTTTGTATTTTTTAGTAAGGGTTTATTTATATCGTATTTTAATAGTTATTTGTATCACTAGGTCAGAAACTACAGTTCTGCTAGTATAAGTACGAATACTCCCAAAAGAGTTTCTGGCCGTGTGATACACAATATTTTTGGGCTGACAAATCTTAATTTTGAATTGTGTTTGAAATGTTGTATAGAATACCACGTACCAGGTTCGACGAATAAGCATTATTAACGAAGACAGTATACAATTCTTTTCTTATTGGTAGTATGGAACCAAGGATGTACTATACTCAACATTCGGTTTTTGATAGCTTTAAGAGTGTTGATCTTCGTGCTTAAGGGATGATATATCTCCAAGAATATGTTGGTACCAACCCAAAAGAACAATTTGGTCACCTGACCGAATCAAAATGGTGTCCAAAAAAGAAAAAATAAATACCTACTGGATTGGAAAAATTGGAATTGGAAATTGGATTTTATTATGGAAACTATTGAAAATATCCAATGTTGACTCAATCATAGACGCTTTTTCATATTCCTTTTTTTCGCTTTTATGCAAAAAATGGTGTTTTCAAAAAGGAAAAAACAAAATGCGAAAAGGCGTATCTACTGATAGACTATAGTTTCTTTTGGAAGGACTCCTTTAAAAAAAAAAAGAATTCTTCGTCCATTTTTTGTGTATACATATTCGAAAATTGGATTTGCGAAAAATAGATAAGCGACGACACGCTATCGATGACTCTAATATTAGGAATTCTTACATATTACAGACAATTTTATGCGAAAAACACTATTATTTCAGAAACTATAAAGAAAACCCAATCCTTATATGTATCAATCGATGTAGATTTTTGCGCTGCAATGAATGCACTAATAAAAAATGTTCCATTGAAAGAAAAAAGTTTTGTTAGTTTAAAGGTATCCACATTGGAGATGCGTTTTTAATGCGCAAGTGTGACCGCAATAGGCACTGATTGCTGGCGTTCTGGTATCTATATTGACATTAGTTGAAAAACTAAATAACCAATACGCCATGAGCTATTTGATTTTATTGATTTTGTTCGCAAAAAGTGGCGAAAATTCATTAAAATTCCATTTCAATAAAATATCACGAAATCGGTTGAGTTTTTTAAAATGGGGAATCCTTAGCACCAACGGATTATAAATGATTGGATAAATTCACTAAATCGGTAAAAATTCGAGCCTTTCATTTAAAATAAGAAAGTTGATGTCAACACCTTGTACACCGAAGAAGTTCTAAAGTTGAAAATATTTTCCATTAGTAAATCACAGTTGGGCATGACTCCTCTACAAGTTTCAAAATCACTAGAAGTTTGAGAAAAATCTAATGAGGCAGTTGAGTTATCTGTCAAAGTGACAGGAATGTGCATCTTTAGTTTTACATTTCCTGGTTTTTTGAAAAAGTAGAAAGGAATTATAATCTCAAAGTGAACCTCAAGTTGTATGGTGTTAACATCGACGAAGAGGACTTGAGTGATAGAAAAGGAAAGTTAAATTTGATGTGTATCAATTTATGTGTTATACTTCTGGCCAAAACCATAAAAATTGGAATTAAGGCGAAAGGAAGAGCACCTTTACGGTTATTTAATCTTTTTGGCATATATGTTCACTATATGAATGTACTGAAGTGATGCCAATAAATTGATATGATTATGATAAAGTATTACGGCCGTTTGCACCGTCTGTGATTCAGTTATAATTAAAACTTAATCATAATTAAAGTTTAAATTCCCTTGCACCCACTGCTTAACTAATAATTAAATCCTTAATTCGTGATTATCTTTAATCAGTACCCAAGGTGCGAATTAACTCATAATTAAAGTTGGCGCAAGCGTAGTTTCTTTGTTTACAATCGTGTTTGTAGGCGATTATAGATTATGTTATGCGGTTTTTGGTTATAATACAAATATCTGTGACTGTAAATTGAAATAGCTAGCTAATTAAAGTGTTCACTTTGAAGATTAGGACAAGGAATAGCGGCATGCAAGAAGTGTATATTTGGCAGGGTTTTAGAAAGTCCAAGGTAAATCAAAAATTAATTCCCGAAATAAAAACTAACAATAATGTATTTCAGAATTACTCGTGGTAGGTGGAAATGACCCGGAGGTATTTCGTAATAGGAAAGGATATCTTTCTATAAATTCACAATTTTTATATGATGCTAATTTAAAAATAATGGATATCGTGGTACGATGGCCAGGGAATACACGCTTTAACGATCCATTCTCTTCCATAAGCGACAGTGGATATGCCTCAAAAACATATTTGACCCCACTGTGAAATTCTGAAACAGTTGTGAAAAATCGTTATAATGAAAGCCATATTGCAACACGAAATGTCATGGAAAGCATGTTTCTAAGAAGAATGTTTTCCAATACTGGCATATGCGGTTGTCGCTTAAAGCTGGATACCTTTATGGCAGTAATAGTTGGTACCTCAGTATTGCACGATAGAAGCCATAAATGTGGGTGAAGAGGAAATCAATGAAGAAAAATTAAATCAAGAAATTTTAAATGGACAACTTCATGAGATTAAATATGACGCTGTTGATGATGTACCTGCTGCGACACAGGCATTACTAATTAATGATTATTTCAACAATTTGTAATTCATTGCTATATGGAAATTACTTTTGAACATTTTTTTTTTGTGTTAGTTTTCTTTGGCTTTTATATAATTATGATACCAACATAAAATATAACATCTTCCTAAACATTTTCCTAAGATATTTCCATAAACATTTCCCTTTAGTTAAAAGCTCACTAAAACAACAACAGTCACCTCCGTTATCAGAAGACATCTGTTATCTTAGAAATATAGTTGAATCACTCCGTAATATAGCTCTTTACGATAGTGAGTACAAAGCAACTTACATTCATTTCAAACGTCTGTATGATAATGAGATTAACTTAGTTAAGCGTAGTCGTTATACTAACTTATTAAACAACTCCAAGAACAGAACTAAGGATATGTGGCAAATAATAAACAGACATATGGGTAAAAACTCTTCTGTTAAGATGCCCATGGCGGACGACCTAGCATTACTTACTAATCAGTTTAATCTTCTATTTGCGGGTGAAAATGTCTCTTTAGCTAGGCCCAATTTTGATCAAATAAAAATATAAGAAAATCCTCACTCATTTTACTTCTTTCCCACATGTGTTGAGGAACTCAAACATATCATTGGGGGATTGGCGGGATCTAGGTCGTCCGGCATAGATGGTATCCCCACACGCTTTATTAAGCAATGTATGGAGTCCTTTAGTGAACCCCTCTGTCACATTATTAATCATTCTTTTTCTACTGGATGCTTTCCAGATAACTTAAAACATGCTACGGTCGTTCCCTGTTACAAGAAAGGTTGTGCTAATGACATAAATAACTATAGGCCTATAAGTCTCTTAACTAGCTTTTCAAAGTTGTTCGAAAAAATTGCCTATAACCGGTTCTTAGATTTTATCCAAAAGTACAATCTGTTAAACAAGTCTCAGCACGGATTTGTAAAAGGTAAAAGCACTGAAACAGCGCTTTTCGAATTCATTGAAGCGGTGTTGTCGGGTTTGGAACAGAGAAAACTTGCTTGTGGTTTTCTGCTGGATTTGTCCAGGGCCTTTGACAGCATAGATCATCGCATGTTATTGTATAAGCTGGAATGCTATGGAATTAGGGGTATGGCCCTGTCATGGGTACGCTCATATATATCTCATCGAACACAGTCAGTAGTAATTCGCAGCAACAATCGCACTTTTAGATCAAAGGAGATAAGACTAACCAAAGGTGTTCCCCAGGGTAGTATTCTGGGCCCCCTTTTTTTTATTTTGTATTTCAACGATATCTATGCTGTCAAATGTCCGATGGTGGATTCTAGTTTGTCGACTTTTAACTATGCCGATGATGCCTCGTTTCTTGTGACGGGTGATACGCTAAACGCCATTATAAGCACAAGCTCTAATTATATTACACGTCTTACAGAATGCTTGCATGTGAACAATTTAAAACTTAATCACGGTAAAACAGAAGTCATTTTGTTTAAAACTAAATCACAGAAATACCCGCCTGAAATTGTAATAGATAATGTATCTTATTCTGTTAAAAGTGCAGTGCGTCTACTAGGCCTCACTGTAGATGACCACTTGAAATGGACACAGCATATTGATGTCATTTTAAAAAAATTAAACAGTATCAGTTTTGGATTAAGGCGATTGCGAGACTTGGTTGACACACACACTCTTCGCACAATGTATTTTGGTTGTTGTTATCCTTATCTCAATTATGGAATTGTGCTGTGGGGAGGTAGCAGTGACATGCCCAGATTATTTTCAACTCAAAAGAATATTTTGCGTATAATTTATAAATTAAACCCTGCACAGTCATGTCGCGATCTTTTTCAAGAAAAATAAATTACTTACGTTATACGCCATCTTTATATTTCAATCTATACTTTTTCTTTTTAAAAACAAACATCTCTTCTCTCACAATACAATACTACACGATTACTCCACAAGAAACAGGCATGACTACTGCTATCCTCTTTGTAGATTATCACTAACTCAACGAAACATTACCTATATTTGTCTCAAGTTTTATAATGCACTGCCAACTGAATTAAAAATGATTGACTCACTTCCTACTTTTAGGACAAGATTGTTTCATTTTCTTTGTGAAATTGAACCATATAGTATTAACGATTTTCTGTTATATTGAAAGTATGATTACTATTAATTTTGTATTTAGTTTTATGGACGTCTTGTAATATCCTTTGTTATATTACATAAACTTATATTATTATTATTTATTATTATTATTATTATTATTATTATTATTATTATTATTATTATTATTAAACGAAATATATTTTATTTACTCTAAATGCATTATCACTTTGATTTTTTTAAAAAAATATTGTGTATGTAATTAACCATTTTTTGTTAAATAAAAGGAACAAAATATATAAGGAAATGATGGTAATAATAAAATAATTCTAACAAGTAAGAAGCAGAGGTCAAATAAAGTATCAAAAATTGGAGCAATTGCAGAACAAACAAATAAAAGAATTGTATAATGAAAAAAAAAACCTGCATTGATATATTAATTTCCATTTTAAAACTACTACTCAACTTTTTTTATTTCAATATCTAATTCTGTAGCAATTTTCTTCAGCTTAAATTCCAATAACTTTCTAATGCCGCTTAAAATCCCGCATTAGCATAGCGGCAATTTTCATTATGATGGAACAGTGTTCCCAATTAGTGCAAAAAAAGTAGTGATATGAGTAAACCATCAGGATTTTCTATGCTCGGTAATCGTCCGTTAACAAGAGGCAATAAAATGTATGGAATATTTTCTTTAGAAAAACAATACCTCTTTCTAAATTCTGTATTTCCCCGGGATTTTTGTGTGTCCCTGATCTACCGTTTCGGTTGTCTATTACTATCATATTTTATATTTATGTAATACAAAAATCCTCTAGCTATATCTGCCATTGTATTCCATTAATTAATTAATAAATGATTGATGACACCCAAAATGACAACCCGTGTCAAATTTATATCAAGTATTTTTTCCTAAAGTATCCTTAAGGTACCTACGGAGCTACCTTAAGATTTTCCTTACGTAAGGTAACCTTAAGGAAAAAATGTCGTCTATGAAACAAAAATTTGTATGCCAAGGAGAACCTTAAGGAAAAGTATACCTTAAGGAAGCACTATGAATAGGGCGGTTAGTTTTTTTGGTAAATATGTTCACAATATGAATGTACTGAAGTGATGCCGATAAATTGATAGGATTATGATTATGATAAAGTATTACAGCTTTGTTTTTTTTACTTTTTAGAATCCTACTTGGAAAAGTAACAAACATAGTAAACAATAGTATGCAAAAAGAAATCAAGAAGAAAAAACTTGGTAACTTGGTAACCAGACCCATAGTTTTCGAAAATAAAACAAGAATAGTAATTAAAATAAAGTCAAAGAAGAACAAAATAAAACAAAGGCTAAAATTTATTTTCTATTTTTTGCTTATTTTGACAAACTTCTATAAAAACCTGTGAGGACTAATAAATTAATTTATAAAAAAGACACTCAATAGATGGGCAATCGTCGCCTTAATTGTCCGACGAATGAAAACCCAGACTACTAAATATCAAAGCTGGCAGCGATAGCACGCATCCACGATACCGTTTCTTCGAAACGGTAGCAATTATTAAATTGCCCGCCCGGACGAATTTATATCTCATAACTATTTTTATGGACTTGTTAACAGTGTGCCGGTAATTTTTTGTGTGATGCGACATGCATGCGATAACGAGAGCGCAACCCGAAATGCAAATGACGCCCACAGCATATTTATCACCAATCACCTCCCACAACCCCTCTTCCAGCGAGGACTTATCCGTTTGCGTGTGCTCCATTACATCAGCGCTAGATATACATTATCACGTCGAAGAGCCCGTAAGTACGCCGGCGAAAGGGGTTCTCGTTGACAAAAAAATAAATACCTACTGCTTCTATTTTCAAAACGTAATTAGGGGTGACCCCATCGGACGTGGCTGCCGCGTCCGCTGGCTAATTTCAGGTTGCTGGTCGTTTGTAGAGCGGAAAAAAAATCTAGATAAGCAACGATAGTTTAATGAGATTGCCACGAGCCATCTGTCTTCCTGGTGGTGAGTCGCCGATGGTTGTCAAAATATTGTGGCCGCTTGAAATGACGTTAATATTCGTGCATAGCTGTTGTATTTTATCACGAGGAGGAATTCCGTTTTCTCTTTTACCGTTTTGCAACTGCCGTCTGACCGCTTTCGTTAGTCAACTTCGTAAATGTTTAAATTGAAATTTCGGTAAAAGATGACAGGGCAATACCACCACCACCAAGTAAGGGAAATCGATATAATCATTATGGTGAAGGTTTCATTGATGAAAAGATATTATAATAGAATAGAGCACGGTATCCTCAGAGTAAAAATCAGCAGTTGAGAATGTTAATATCGATTTGGATTCACTTTACACCAATATTTTGCAATACAACTTGCACATAAATCCTTCTAATGCAATTTTCTCACTAGCTTCACGAAACTAAATGTATGCAACCACAATAATCTAATTCTTATCGTATCTCGCGACTTTTACTGACGTTGCATTGATACAAAAGGATATTAATAAAATTATTTTAATTTCTTCTTTTTCTTGGTTTCTTAGGTCGTAAATATGGAAATGAACATCAATAACAATGTTACACTTTATTTTCAAAACTTTTTCAAGTATAAAAAAATATAAAATGTAAATAGTGTAAATTATAAATAAAATTTTTTGTTTAATAAATAAATGAAAAATTGTTTTGTTTACTAGGATTTTGAATATATCATTATGTTTTATTTAAAGATTGCGTTTTAATATCATTTGATTATTTGTTTTTGAATTTTGTAATTAAATAGATCTTTAAAAATATATTGTATTTAGCTATAAAATTAAGTTATATAGTTTTGTGAAATATAATATGTCGGTTTTATAATTAATTACGTTTTTATGTTTATAAATTTGAATTATTTCAAGTATATTACGTGTTTTAAAATTTTTGTTTAAAATTGTTTTATTTTTTAAATCAAAGGTATGATTTTGAGTTATTTCATGTTTTTTTTTAAAGCTGTAAGATTTCTATTACATTTATGTCCTTTTATTCTATTTTCCAAATATTGCATGGTTTCACCCATATATACACCATTACAATTTTGACAGTCAATTTTGTAATTGTATGGTTTGAAAATTTGATTTACTTTTTCGGATAAATGTTTAACATAAGGAATTTTATAAATTTTGTAATTGTTTGACTCTTATTTATATTTTTTGTTGATTTATTATAAAAGAGAAAACATCTTTGTTTGAATATTTTATTTATGAGAGAATTTGCATAATTATATTGTTCTAGAATATTTTTTGCTTTATTAATAGTATCTGATCGAAAAACTGGACTTGTTAATGTTCTTGCTCTGTCAGCTAAATTAATAATACCACTAACTTTTTGAGATAAAGGTTATGAAGACGTAAAATTTAGATAACGTCCAGACCATGTTGGTTTAGTATACCATTTAGTTAGAATTTTGTTATCATTTTTAATGAGTTTGAGGTCTAAAAAGGTAATGCTATTGTTTTCTTCAATTTCAATTGTAAATTTTAATCTTGCATGAAAGGAATTATATTTTTCAAGTAAGACTGGTATATTTTTTCTTCTAATGCGGTTATGCAATCATCTACATATCTGTTGAAAAAAATTATTTCGAAATTTATTTTATTTAAAATTTTTTCACTTATATACTCTAAAACAATTTGTTCAATGATACTAGAAATTGGTGAACCTATTGCACACCCACAAATGTGTTTATAAAATTAATTTTTGTGTTGGAAATATGTTTGTGTTAGTGTTAGTTCTATTGAATTAATGAATTCTGTGATAGGGATACTACATCTAAGGCAATTTGCTAAAAAAAAAATATAATTTATGAAAAGGACTTTGTACTTAAGAAACTATTGGTCTTAAAGGTATATTATTTTTATATAATTTTGGTAAACCATACAATTTTGGAGCTTCCGCATTGTAAATTTGTAATGATGTAGATTCGTTTTTGGTAATAAATTTACCTAATTCCCAATGTTTTTATTAATTCATTATTTTGTTTTTGAAAATTATTAGTTAGATTACTTTTAATTTCTTTATAAGTTGTATTATCACTTAATAATTCATTTATTTTGGTATCATAATCTGTTGTGTTCATTATTACTGTGCTGTTACTTTTATCTGGTTTAAAATTATAATTTCAGGATTGTTTTTAATAATTTTTTTTGTTTGTTCGAGTTCTTGTTTTAATGTTTTATTTTCTTTATGTATGTGAAGTTTTTTATTTTTAAAATTGTATATTGTGTTTGTAATTTTTGTTCTTTTATTGTTTTCATTTTCATTTGGTAATTCAGAAATTGAAGATTCAATATTAGCTATTATTTTATTAAGTTCATGAAAAGTCCATTTTCGAACACATCACGCTGACCATATAATTTTTAAACAATTTTTGATCAATTTTAACGTGTTTCTAGTCTACTTGTGCATTGTCTATATTTTATGTTATTTAAAATTTTAATTATTAATGTATAACACACAAATTCATATGACGTAGCACCTAATTCCTCTTAGACGTACTGTGTCCAGATGATGGCAAAAGGCCAAAACCGGTAGACACAGCGAAATTTAAAATAAATAATTGATTGGATAGAACATTTAATTTATTATTACCAATATTATTTTATTAATTAATAGGAATTTCGTTTCTTCATATTTAAAATTTAGATGTTCTAAAAATGTGTGTTTGTATGTGTTGCTTATCAAACTGTCAATTTTGTTTATAATGTCAGTTATTCTAATTGAAATGTAATTTATCTGTTGTGTGTCATCTTTAACTAAAACATTTAATAATTTAAATTTAAAAGCACTTACGATTTTTTTATTTTGTCATTTAAGAAACTGCTACTACATATGATATGCTTAGGATTAAAACTAAATAACTTTGAAAAGATGTTCTCAGTCTTGCACGTAAGTAAAAAATATTCTTCTATTCTTCAAAGCTGCATATTTTTCATACATATAGCTTTGATAATACTTTAAATTCTTCATATATTTATAGTCTTAAAATGTTTTTCATTTTCTTGAAGTTCACTTGAATATTGTGGTTTATTTACAAAGCAGTATGGTGTCTTCTTTCGGTAAAAGAATATTAATGTGGGAAATACAGTATAATTTCTTCTGTCGTTTGACGTATAAACTTTATTTTGCAACCAAAAAAATATTAATTTTAAAGCTTCTTTTCTTGACCATGTATAGTAATGTAATTTCTTCTTTTTCTTGGTTTTTAGGTCGTAAATGTGGATATGAACATTAATAACAACGTTTCGCTTTATTTTTCAAGTATAAAACAAAATATAAAATGTAAATAGTGTAAATTATAAATTCCGAAAATCTTGCATACACTAATTAATTGGGTTTTAATAAAAAAATATTCTCCATTATCTATTTTTCGACCAGTTTTAAAGTAACTTTTGATAATAATTCTTTTGTGTTGTAATTCTAACATGCTGTAATAAAATAATACAATTAAATGCAATCGTTTCTAATTCTGGTTTGTAACTGACAGCTGCTACAATTTTAAGTACAATTTAAAAGTAGCCCAGTGTCGCCAATCTTACTAAAGAATTTGCTGAAAAGCCTACTCCAATCAAGGAAGTATTTGAAAGCAAGGTACATACACAACAATAGATTTTGTTGTTAATACAATCCATAAAATATTAGCCTCAGACAACGTAATGCTGACGCAGCTTTTAAAAGCTCAGTTCTTCGCAACAGGGTGTGATTAACTAAAACGTTATGTGTTGTATAACCTAATTTGTTCCTGTTTATATACAATCCATTTTTTCGTTGACTTAACACATATTTTTTGTCATCGTGCCACTACACTTAAAAAACATGAAAAAAAGAACAGTTATATGCTATAGCATATCAGAGCAATAATTCTCCAGTTCTTATTCGAGCCATCCCTAAATTCATTTCAGAAGTTAGCCGAACAGTTAGGCAACCATGGCGAAACAGTAACGTGCGTATTCAAAAAGGAATATTCAAATTAAATAACACGAGAAAGTTCTGATAAATTAGCTGCTTTTTAACTGACGATCCGAAACGCAAAAGGTCTCTGAAAGTTAATACCAAAGAGTTATCCGATAATCCCTCATGACTTAGGGAAGAAAGTTTAATTTTCATTTCATTCCTTCCCTCTTTGTCCCAAGACATTTTCTACGTATTTGTAATTGTCGATGGTTCAGAAAGTTTCAGAGTAAAATCTGCATGTTTAAATAATTCAGTACGGCGCGCTTCTTTTTCGATATAACTTCTACAAGGAGAGAACCGCGTGCTGACAGTACATCAGTTCGAAGTTGGAAATGAGTGTAATATAAAGATTCTGAAAGATTGCCGGCGATTTTTTCATGTCCCTGTCACTCGGCTTCTAGAACGCTTTCACGGTGCGCAGTCCTCGTTGGGTATTGCGTACATCGCGGACTCGTCACGTGAACATCTTCAATCAACATGTCTGTCTCCATCTGTTTTATTCATATAACAAGAAGAAAAGGAAGTGTACTTTGCGTTTTGCATTATTTAAGGAGGGGGCGATAGTTTTTTTTTTTGTTTTGTTTCTTTCTGAGGCGTACAGCAGTCACCCAGAGTAGAATTCCACTCTCCGTTACTCGGTTGGAATTTATTGCTTAAACGTTTTGTTTGAACTGCCGTAGACAAATAACCCTTCATCGTGTGGAAAATTAAAATTGTTTCGACTGTGGTTTGGGTTTGATAGGGATGCACTTGCTCCAGAGGAACTAGATCTTCTTTGAATATGTTTTATTAATATACAGACTCAGTTTTTTATCTTGAGACAACGGAATATCTCTAAAACACTGCATCAAATCACAAAAAGATCTTAATAAGATTCGTTATAATGTAGGGGGGCTCACTGAATGGTGCCGAACTCGATTATTACTTAGTTATATCGCGTTTATATATTAAGCTGACTTGAAAATTATTGGAAAATTCATTGGATTTATTTAAAAATAATTATCTGCAATATCCTGCATGAGACATCACAAATGTTTAGTATGAATTGAAAAGGCTTTGCGTAAGGATTAATTGAGCACAAACGAAGATATAGGCTACTATTTTAAAAAATAAAGTTACCCTGGGCTAAAAGTTAAGCAAATGTTTTTTTGCAAATTTTAATTTTACTGTTGCATCAAGCTAAGTATCTACGTACTGCTGTGTACTGAATGAATTAATGGAAATGCAAAAATGAATATTAAAAATGGAAAATTAAATTAGCTAGCTCAACGGATAAATTTTCTTAAAGGGCGCAAAAGAACAAATAACCTCAGAGTTACCCTCGCGAATTAAAACTTCAATCTAACCACGACAAGTAAATTGTAGGTGAAAGAAATCTGACTTTCTTAATTACCCCAAAAATTGAAAAGGTTTAATTTAAAATAAAAGAACAGACTTTCAACCCAATGACGTTAATTAACAATCAAAATTTATTATAAAAAAAAGGAAAAAATACAATTGGTGCAGAAAAAAAAAACCGTGAACAGAAGGTTCTGGCCTAAATTTAAAAACTGCACTTGATTCTAAAATTACAATAGGACAATGCTATTTCCTATATCAAAGCGAAAGATTAGTTTGTTCAGGAAGATAATGCTAATTATATCAATATCAATCCACGTGGTTTCAACAGAATAAAATAAATTCGTGGAACACTAGAAATTATACAAAAATAAAAACTAAATGCAAGAACAATGCTTCTAATCGCCCAACCGAGGGGATTGATAATTAAAAACGAAACAGCAAAATAGAAAAACGGAAAAATTTAACTCTTAAAACTATAAACTCCTGCACGAAAATAATAAATGATCTTATATCTATAATTTGCACACATCAATATAATAAGAATTATTATAAAGCGAATTCCTTGATGGACAGAATAAAAGACAATTTAACAAATCTCTAAATCAAATGAATTAACAAAATGGCAGCCAAGATTTAAAAATACAAGTACTCACGCTAAAGTCAACCAAGGAACTGCCTGACAAAATTCTCCAGACGTTTTTCAACAGAAAACCTCGCAGACGTACAAAACAATACACCAAACATTCAAAAGACAAACAATTGAATTGAATTAATTTAAAAAAAACTGAACACTTAATTAAATAAATAAATTATACAATTAACACTTTAACTAAAATTATACAAACTAATTTATAATTTTTGCGAAAATTCTCTCGGTACAATGACAAATTACAAATTAGACAACTTAAAATACACTCGCGAAAAATGGCGTGCCTGCCCATAGCAGTACGTATGATATCTAAAATATAAATATCTAAAACAAATGCATATACTAACTACGCCATCTCAACCGAAAGCTTGCAGTCAGGCCCTTTTTTTTACAAAAGCGTAAATAACACCGTTGTTATTATAGATAGTCATATAGTAGCTTATATAATGATGTTATTTTTCGTCGTAGAATTTAAAATTGGAATAATACGAGTATATAGGTGTTCTATTTGAAATAACGGAGTAAGTATGCATTTTCCTACTTTTGGAACATCCTGTATAGTCGAAAATGTGTTTAGCTTATGCAGCATTGAATTCTGTAGAGCTCTTGTATAAGAGACTTTTTCCTACCATCAAAAATAGAGCTATAATCAAAGACTCAGTCTTGGATGGGACCCCTGTACATATTATCAACATTTCGATATGACAAAAGGCATTTCAAAGTAAACAAAAGTTTGTATAAAATCTCTTTTTTTCAGTAGAAATGAAATCTAATTAATGTACGAGTACAGTCGGGGTCAATCCGAGAATACGCTAATAAAAAAAATGCTGCGCATATGTAGCTAATACATACGAAAGAAAAAGAATGAAGTATAGCGAATCACGAATGCCGCATTCGTCAAAAAACGGTCTGACCGTTCAGGCTATGTAGCCCTCCGCCCCACGCTGCCCCCGTCGGGCAGATGGACAACCGGCCCCGGTCAGCTCTCGCTGATTGCATCACCCGAGGGATTTCGGGTTTACGCGCACAAAGGGAACATCGAAACCTGCCGATAAATATGATTTGGCGAAATCCTGACAAATTACCAGTCTTTCTACCCGATGGATTTTTCCTGGTCGATGACAAGTTGAGCCGCGTTAGAATCAAACATCAATCCAGCGCAACGGTTACATATATACAAAACATAAATAATCTAGAGTGTTTTATGAAAGGTATTATTTTTACAGATTTCCTGCCAAGAATACCACTTGCTAATAAAGTTTTTATCATAAGTAGCTGACAGAATTAAATGGAATATACAAGGTGTTCCACCAAGATTGATGCTACAAGATGTGATATATTAAAAATTTTCTACTTTCTATGAAATAAATTTGCAGAATATTTTGGAAATATAGTGATAGTGAAGGGAAACTACTGTTTTCGCACTCAGAAAAATGATTGGGTTAATTCAATACAAAATACAGTGATACCATTCTCATGTTGGGCCAAAACAAAGTGATATCGAAAAACCGCTTGCTGGGTTTAAATAAAACTTACACGTAGCGTCAACATTTTTGTTTTGATTGACTATTTAGTATTATTGATGTCTGAGGGAACACTTTTGTATTGTAAACAACTTATGCATACGCGCACGCGCGTATCATCAACGTTTTCATTCATCTGTCCGTTACATGTTATAGTTTATAATAGTATACGATTAGGGCAGATTAGGGTTAACTGTGTAATTAATTGTTGCGGGGTGTGTTTTAGTTTTTGTGGTGACTACGAGGTAAGCAAAACTTTTAACATGTCATGGCATTTATAAGATAATTGGAATACTCAATATAGCTATGTACAGAAATCGTTTAATAATATAATTGTAGGAATTTTATGCATCATATATGTACTGCATCTACCAGAAAAATTGCTAGTTGATTGCTCAAGAGATTCATCTCGTAGATAAGCGTCATAACCTCAAATAGAGGTTAGAATACGTTGGGTTGTTTTATTGTTTGTACGTAGAATGAAATAAAGTAAAAATAATTATCGTAAGTATTAGAATGTAGCTACTACTCCAATTATTGTAAATGCTCCAAATGTATAAGTAGGTGTTGATAATGTTGTACAATGTTTTATTCATGGTATGATCTAATACAATTGGCATTGTTTTAGAGACCACAAGGAAACTCCATGAGAGCGCCACTACCGAAGATATGAAAAAAGCCATAGGGTTGTACCTGGCATCAGCCAAGGCTAGACTTAAAAATGAGTATTTTTCATTTTTATTGGCTTATTCAAATAAAATGATAATAAATATGGTTGTTTTTTATTTAGAATACTTCAATTAAAAAATAGTGATTAATTTGATAAACCTTCAGTATGCCTTAAAAATGCCAGTATTATTGATTATTAACTTGTATGGTGAGTGTGAAAAAACAAGTTCTTGCCTTTTAGACAACTCTATGTTTCAACTTTTCGTTATCGACATTATACATTCTAAATAACCAAGAACAATTTTAGTTCATTTTGACAAATTAAATAGATTGTATAAAAAATCTCAATTTTCATATAAATATTTTACAAATATTTTAGAAAAAATATAGCGCTTACATTAATTTTAAAATATGGAATAAATATTTTAATTGAATATTTTATCTATATTTAGAAAAAAATATGAAAAATATATTCAAAAACCTCTCACGAAAAATATTTATAAAATATATTTTTTAAAATATCTATGTAATATTTCTGGCTCTTAGGGTATGTACATAAAAATTATACAGTGCTGGCAAGTGCTGGAAAGTGATGAAGTCAAAGGTGTTTTAAAAAAGAATGGTGCTGGACAGAAGTGGATTATGGCTCATGCTGGAGAAATATGAGTTTCATACTGCTATTTAAATCTAAAACTGAAAGTAGCGATTAGGATAATAATGAGCTATCCCCGTTTTTGAAAACTAGCGTTACTTTAAATATTTTCAAACATTCTGACCATTTGCAAAGCATAAATTGACAAAGTTAGTTAGATGATAACTTATATGGCAAACAGGAATTAAATTATACTCAATGTCCTTGAGTATAATTTAATTCCCACTATGCTTAGCCGGCTACGGCCTTTGTTGCTATTAGTTTTTACTTGTAAATATTTAAACTACAAAATGTAAACTTGTTTAGTATTAATATCCTTTGCACCATGCATATACATAATCCATCAAACTAGAAAATAAAGAAAACACCTTCTTCCATATTATAGCCAGTAATAGGCAAATAGGTAAAGAATTAGATAACGTACGAATGATGAGACGAACATAAAAATCCATTATATTATATCATCGGTTCCAAAGAGCATTTTTCCAACCGATCAGTCAAAGTAACATCAAAATATCCTAGCATAGTCCGTATAGATACCGTTAAAGCAACGACGTCATGGGGGAGTTCAGTTCAGCCTTCGCGGTTCGAATTTGAAATATGGTCGTCGGTGATGCACACGCACCGTCACGACAAATCGCCTGTAAAAAGAGCAATATCGAAATGCCGCGGAGGAGATGACGTCTCCCGGGGAGTCCCTACTTGCTCTCATCCGCCAACCGCAATCCCCCCTCCCCTTCCCGGAGAGCCCGTGCCTCGCCTCGTCCTCGTAAAATATGGAACGGCGCATTCATAAAATGACGAATCCTGTGCATCTCATCATGCATAAACTCCCGTGATGTCTTCCAATCATCGATATTATCCGGGGAGTCTCTAGTTTTCGTTTCGGAAATATTACCTTTTATGGTGAAGGTGGAAGAGAGGAGTTTATTCGGGCATACGCGTTCCTGTTGGAATTCGAACGTATCCATCTGAAGTTCATAGGCGACTCGTCAGAAATATTGTTTATTTAACATTGCATATGTAAATTGATAATAGAAATTTCTTTCTATCCGACTCAATTAAATACATGAGAAAAGAAACGCCGACAGAAAATGTTTGGTTACGTGGTTTTTGATAGAAAACATCGAAGCGTTCAGAGTCTGAGACGGCCTTCCAAAACATCCTTTGCTCGAACCTTCGGTCTTAATAAAAAAATATCAATGAATTGATTTTTCACTTTTATAAAACAAATTCGACAAGTTTAAGCTTAGAGCTCTGACACTTTATTTATGAAAAACCAAATAATTACAAATCATCCCTACCCCGAGCTCCACCTAAAAAGGTACTACACGAAGCTACCTATTCTAATTACTACATGGATTCCATAACAATTGAAATGTCCCTACTCTAACAAAATAATTTCCCTATGATTGTTAATAACAAAAATATAATACAGTACCCTCGCAGTTATATTAATACCATTTTATGTGAAATGTGATTAGGTTATTATTAAATGCGCCTATGGAACGACTTTCGTTATCTCCCGGCATTCGCCAAAGACACTGATTATATATAATATATGCAATCAATGGCCAAGGAGTAAGGGAAAACCATGGCAAAAACCTTACTCTGGGAGGATCTGGGAAGAAATCCCGTTTCCTTAATTCCGACAGCCAGTCTTCACGTAGCTGCCCGCTTTTTCACACATTGGAAATTCAAACCGGAAAGAAGTAACGACCTAAAAACAAACAAAACAACAGTAGTACCTATTTTAATACTTAACAATTACTTAATCCTAATTATTCTAACCAATAGTAGTTAAATTAAGGATATATATCTTAAATATTTATTTCTATACCCTATCCATGCTAAAACTATAGTTTAGCACTAATTCCGACCACTAAAGAGCATAAAATATTCATTCATAAATACGTGCTACCCTACTAACTATCAAAATATCATGCCGTAACCTATCTAATTCTTTAGCAACATTATTGAAAAATTCCCACCATTCGACCGGCTCATTATCTCTAATATCTCTTCCGCTTCTCGGCCAAGTTAACCCCTTAGCAAATGTCCTAACTTCCGTACGCGACCGCCACTCATCAGTGAGTGGACATTCAAATAAAATATGCACCGCTGTATCTATCCCACCACATTAACAAAGCGAATCATTAACCCTCCCAATTCTACATAAATATGATTGTAACATTTTACTTTAATAGTAATATTGTGAGGTATTGGACCTGCTTGTGGTTTATCTTCATGATAATATTTTTATAATTTTTAAATTCAATAATTAATCCTTTATAGTTAAACCTGCTTTAAGTGATCATGATGGCCAGGTTTTGCTGGTATCAGCTGAAGTAATGTCTCTGCTCCGCTGACGATTAAGACGTCTTCCAGACGAGGCGATTAGTTGATTCCACTAGCTGAACGGACGGTTGTCAAGGAGTATACTGATGTAGCAAATAATTGGGAACCGCCTAAACCCTTTCACACGGACTCCGAATGACTGGTCAAAGTTGAATAATTCTGAACTTGAATACTTAGTTAAATTTTAGTTAAGTTAGTCAGTCAGATAAAAATTGCCAGATGTATGGTACAATCATATAAATAAATTGAAAAATTAAAAGCGAAAATAGGATTGGAATACGAATTTTCGCTTTTAATTTTTCAATTACACACACTAATCCTCTGAGACACCATACACTTATATAAATAAATATACGTGACCCTATTGACTTACTAGCCTGTACTGTAACCTCAGATAGCAAAGATATTTATGGTCTTAATACAAATATCTTAAAACTAGTAGAAAATGAAATAATAGCTCCCCTGACAAAATTAATCAACTTAAATCCAAAACACGAAATTTTTTCAGACTAGCTGAAGTTCGCCATCGTAGTTCCTTTATACAAAAATAGGGAAAGTTGATGACGTAGCCAACTATAGGCCCACATCTATTTTGCCGATAATGTCAAAAACATTTGAAAAAATGTTAAAACAGAAAATCGTTTCTTTTCTATAGGAAAATTCTTATTTTATAAATAGTCAATTCGGTTTTCGCCAGGGAAGATCTGGTAGTTACTTCACATTAACATGCTTTGAAAAGGGCAAATACTGTGCAGCCGCCTTTTACAATATTAATAAGGCCTTTGATTGTGTAGATCACGAAATGCTATTAGATCAGTTAAGTATGTGCAACTTTAATTGTTTATCAATAAAATATACCAAATCGTACCCAGATAATAAGCAGCAAGTCGTGGGTTTCAGAGACTGCTCATCTGACAAACTTCCCTTAACAATTGGTGTTCCACAGGGATCCATATTTAGGCCCTTGTTATTTTTAATATATATATAAACGATTTACCAAAATCGGTTCTTAAAATTTGGAACGGTAACAAATGTTTGTATTGTTACATATAGCAATATTCAATATCCATATACCTGCTATGCAATTCTAAGGGGTTTAACTGTAAATTCGCTTTCAGAGATAATCGTGAATGAAGTCTGTTTTTTTGAAGAAGGTATGTATTTGAAAAAGAAATGTATATTGTTAATACGCAATAAATACGTACTCTATCTTAACACACATCCAATGTTGTTAACATTATTTTTTTTTAATAAATCTTGTCATCTAAATAAATTGCCAACAGACATACTAAACGATTGCTTGTTCTTATACTGCTTGGTGAAATTATGCCTCCTTGGAGAAATAGCATATGATATTGTATCATATATGATATATAGTTTATATTGTTTTAACTTAAAAAACAGTAGAGTTCTAATCTTTGTTCGGCGACAATATTACATGAATGTAGTTTAACATAAACTTCATTTAATACCTTTGCTATTAAGTGAAAAAATTAAGTTGACCTAAGAATGGTTTGGTGTTTAGCGTTATAGTTGCCGATATTTCTTACAATATGGTACAGTGAAAAAAATCCAAGTCAAAAATTAAAATAATATATAAAATTATTTATTTATTTCAATTTTTTCACATTTTATTAATTCTGTAGGAGTTTTTGAAATAAAAATAAACTATAAAAGAAAGTTGTGATCCTCGAAAAGTTGTAAATTAAAAATCAATTTTATATTTTTGTTTATACATCTATATACAATGTAGCAAGTAAATAAATATATTTAAGCAGTAGGTAAGCGAAAATATTAGCAAATAATAAAATAATTAGCTTACA
Source organism: Protaetia brevitarsis (assembly GCA_004143645.1). Taxonomy (NCBI): domain Eukaryota; kingdom Metazoa; phylum Arthropoda; class Insecta; order Coleoptera; family Scarabaeidae; genus Protaetia; species Protaetia brevitarsis. Next base: position 2,907,181 of record RXPK01000017.1, on the reverse strand, counting down.
TTAAAAACGAGTGTAACACTGGGTTGGTATTAGCATACATATGTTTCACCTTACAAAAGACCTTCAGTGCTACTGGTCAACCTAATGTATAACACGAAGAAAGTCGTATATACTGGGTGGGTTTTTTATCTTGAGACAACGGAATATCTCTAAAACACTGCAATAAATCAAAAAAAGATCTTAATAAGATTTATTATAATGTAGGGAACTCACTGAATGGCGCCGAACTCGATCCCCCACCTCACCCCATTTAAGATGGAAATATCATTATTAACTTTAAAGCTTCAATTCTTGACCATGCATATAATTTTTAATTTCTTTTTCTCTTGGTTTTTAGGTCGTAAATATTTAGTACGTTGTAGTACCCATTCATCTTTTCAATATTTACGATCTAAAAACCAAGAGAAAAAGAAATTAAAAATCATTATTAACGTGAAGATATTCGCTAAATTGTCAATCTGTAACTACAATATGTATCTATAAAGGATAACAATAATTGTAGGACAACTTTAAGCCACTATACAACTTAAAGCCGTCCTACAATTATAATTTTTATCCTTTACAGATACATATCGTAGTTTCAGATCGACAATTTAGTAAATATCTTCACGTTAACAATGAGATTTCTATCTTAAATTCTCATTCATTTATTCTTCCTCTAATAAAAGAACGTTCCATGAACTTTATGTAAATAAGGAGAAAAATATATTTAACAGACACACGAGAAATACGCAATAATACAGCATTCATATGTGACAATCGGCGAAAGATATAATAAACTACTTTAACTCCCTGACAAACCGCCCAGTTCCGGGTTGGATAAAATAGAAATTATTTCCATGAAAACGTGTCAGACCGAGAACCGATAAAGATCGCGGGCACGAACGCGGCCAGTAAATGCGGAATTAAAATTTATAATGTGAGCGCACTATCTGCCTTGCAGATAGGATCTCTTGGCGTCAGCATAGGCCGGTCGTATTTTTTTTTCCATCTATCGCGAAACAACTGTTTTTATACACACGTACCCCAGTACGACATTAACATTAAAGTGTACATCGTAATAATCTATTTATTTGCGACATATTGTTATAAATAGTGGTGATGAAAAATTCTAACATATACGTATACGTATTACAAACGATGAGTTGACAATCAGATAAACAGTATCTCTGGGCCACCAGCCGAAAACTGTTTACATATTATGATGATTACAGATCAGGGTGAAGCATGTAGACCAGGTTCTGGTGCAAGTAAAAGAACCATCACCCTTCGAGATTTTTTTTTTTGAAAGCTTGGATATGGGTCACTGGTTTGAGCCGATAGCAATAGCAGTGGTGGAACGCTATTGGTCCTACTATGTATAATTGTCTCCCGTCATTGGCACTAGAAGTTCTTCTGGAATTACTACCTTTGCACATTGTTGCGCAAAGGGTGGCCAGGTTAAATGCATTTCGCCTACGCAAATAGCGAATCATTGCACATACTCAATGTATGTGTGACAAGCGCTGCTGGAATTGGAGGTCCTGATTAGGCGTAATAGTAGAGAATCAAGTGGCCAATCATCCTGCATTTTTAAGCTTATTGTTAGAACATATTTCTTTGTTTTTGTTTACTTCCATGTTTACTATCATGATTGTCAAATGACTCATTATAGAGATACAGACGGGATTTAATAGGGAAACTATTGCCATCTCGAGATGTATAAGATGCAGAAGCAGTTAAATGAGGAAAAGGCGAAATTTAGAGGCGAATAAAATATGTGCTTGTTAGTTTAATAGCATATATCTCATTACTGACATACGCCGAACTATTCTGGTCTCATCCCTGTTTTTAATTTAATGAATAGTATTTGTTTCGAATTGGTTTATTAAATAATGAAGAAAAAAATAAATAAATATGAAAAAACTCCACAGATAAATATAATTACTTTAATTATGTGAAAATTACAAACATTCATTAAAACTATTTCATTTCTCGTCATATCCTATTGAAAAGTTATCCATAAAGTAACGCAAAAAAAAACTTCCCTTTCTCCAAAATATAAAATAATAAAAAAGACACATGTTGTGCATGCCCTATGTCTCGAAGTTATGTATGTAACGTCTACACACTTTCGCATTATGTAACATTAGGCTTCCTGTTTGCGTGCCTTTTTCCATTTAGCCTACGAGAGCAAGAAACCACTTACGGCAGTCAGACGTCGAACAAACTTGCATAACTCACAATCTCTGTTCGAATTAATATTTCAGGAAGGCGAGATGAGCTTGATGGCTAAAATACCCCAGACGACGTTGCTTACCTTTTACAAGATAAGACTTTCGCATTTCTTCCTTTTACCCTGGCAATTTCAACAAAGACAAAACGTAGTTTCGGCAAGAATGGAACGAGTTACCTACTAAGAAAACAGTCTCCCACATTATTTTCGGTTAAGTTTTGTGTGTTACATTGAATGATGTGGATAAAATTGCCTACGATTTTGGATTATATTATGATAAACGTTTTAATATCTTTATGCTGAAGAAACTAAAAATAATTGTGGGAAATTTGTATTTTGCGGGAGGGCTACATATGTAGATACACACTGGGACATAATGGTCTGATACTTGACAAAAATAGAAACCTTTATATATAAGTATATAAAAAAATATATAACTTTGTTTTATCTCTGAATGAGCTTGTTGAAAAAGTACGCTTTTAAACCATCCAGAAGTAGTCATAGACTATCCGGGAGGAATAAACTGTTTATAATAATAATAATAATAATAATATCATTTATTGGCATTATACAAATTATACCTATATACATATTAAACTCATATATGCCAAAAAGGCATCATCGTAAGATGTTCTTCCTTTAACCTCCAATGATTTATAACGTTCAGATTTTCACATTTTAATGTTGGCCAAATGTTTAATTTATGCAATTATAGTCATCCATTAAATATAAATTCTTAATTTCATTTTTCCAAAAACCCAAGCAATTTTAAACCAAAAGCAGACCAAAGGTAAGGTTCCTATCACCTTGACAAGTCAATATCATATTTTTATTCTTCCAGAGAGCTTATAATATTCGCGAAAACTTTATACCTTTTCGTATACGAACAATTGCAAAAACAGGGGATACATACCGAAAGAAACTTAAAGAATAAATTAACTCATTTAAAATACCAATTTCTAGCTCGCACCCAATAGCTCCTTTTTTTAAACGTGTTGAGAACGAATAAAATGTTAAAAAAAAGAGATCTTGGGCACTCAACAACCTTCAATGGATTATGTTTCACCACATAAACGAGTTTTAGAGCATTAGCACAAATAGAGGTCTCACAGTTGTAATAAAATATTACATCACTTCCGGAATTTATTAAAGTTTGCAAAGCAGCACATGGAAAATTAGGAAAAATGCAATGCTTGGCCTGGGGAAGACCCCAAGCAGTACTTATAGAAAGCACAGTTATAAGGCAATCAATACCTATCTAAGGAAACGAGAAATAGGATAATTGAATACAAAAAGCCAAGAGGTTGTAATGTTTTGAAGACTCCATGTTAGAGGGAGCTCTCACCAACAAAAAAAAAAAACCATCTAATAAGAATTAATACTAAAGAAGAAAAAAATCCTGCTACAAAACTGCTAAAAAAAAATTATGATATTATGTCTATAAAACCCTACTTTTCATCAGTGACGCCGTATTTTTTTTGGTTTTCAACAATACGGCTATCGTAAAAATAAATCTACTATATATTAAAGCAACGATAATATAACGGACGCCATTAAGTAAAGTAATCTTTATCTTGGCACACATATTTACAAGGAATCCACAAGGATTTAAACTTGACCCGATTTTATTTATTATTTATTTGGACTTATTTGGATTATTGCAGTGCTGTAATATTTGCAGATAATACCACTCCCGTCAGCAACCAAAATACAACTAATTCCTTCATTCGACAGTGAAGAAATATTTATTGCACCGGCTAACAATTGGTATACTGCTAATAAATTAAACTAAAATGAAAATAAAACATAAAAACTAATGATTTTGTTTAGGGCACGATGTGTTCTGTTAATATTCTTGGTATTATTTTCGGTTCAGATTTGAATTGGAAATGTCATATTAATCAGTTATGTCAAAAATCAAATATGTAATCTTTTGCGTGGGCATCAGTTTAAATTTCTATGTATGAATACTGCTGACCGAGCTGCTTATTAGAATGGTCTCTACGCAATATTCTATTTTTATTGTTAAAAATAAATATGTAATACTAATGGAGGAATTAAAACTAACAAATTAATGTTTAAGAAAAATTTTCTTGGAAAAAAATCCTCCTAATTATTGCAGTTAATAGCAAAAATACATTTAGTTGTTAATTTCTCACTGTAAAACGCTTGCAATGCTTGTATATTTGCCATCCTGCCGGCTTTTCAAGATCTAATATCGACATATGTTCAGTTAAACGCTCGAACTTACATCTCTCCTTAGGTTAATTGATGAAGCAGTCATCCGGTAAACGAAAGGATTACAGTTAATAGCAGAAATACATTAATTTGTTAATATAATACCAACAATGCTAAAAATATATGGAGTGATTATAAAGTAACGCATAAAGTTCCTAATTTCATTATTTGTAATTATATTTAAAATCGCTGAAACACGTAACTTAGTTTGTTAAAAATACTTACTTCTGGCATCATTAGAACAGTCATATCTGTTATCATTGCGACGATATGACGTCATCGATAATTGTTTAAAGGACACTCTGTAGATTATATTGCATTTTTAGATACAACTGGTTTCTATACGTACAGATATGTAATAGTTTTGCTACGCTTAATTCGAAAATTATCGAAGTTAAAATAAGTATAAATTTAATACTAAAACTAGAAAAGTAAATAACGAGTAACAAAAGGTAATTATTACTTATTTTAATTTTATGGCAGTAGCCAACCATGATAAGAATTTCCATTTTTTTCCTTTCACTTAAACGAGCCATTTGAAAAAATTCATTCAAATGACATAGCATGTTCGTCACCAATATTTAGAACTGACGAATGTAAAATACCAACCTCAATGCTTTAATTGTGAGCTCGGAGTGTGACGTGTAGATAAGCGACTACGGTGAATAAAGTCATCGATCAAAAAAGGCACAAATAATTCTATTACATTTTGTTTGAATAAACAATACCCTTCAATATTTTATGTTTTCTTTAAATTTTGTTACTCTTTGAATTCAATTGGTTATGATAAATTAGAGTTTTCAAATTTCGACATTTTTTTCCTCAAAAATTTTCTGATTCAACCTAGCAAAATTATTACATATCTGTATGTATAGAAAACGGTTGTATCTAAAAATTCAATATAATCTACAGGCGTCCTTTAAAAAAAATCCTCGATCACGTCATATCGTCGCAATGATAGCAGATATGATTGTTCTAATGATGCCAATAGTAAGTATTTTTAAAACCCTAAGTTACGTGTTTCAGCGATTTTCAGTATAATTGCAAATAATGAAATAACGAATTTTATGCGTCACTTTATAACCACTCTGTATAATTTCTTATTTCTAATTTATTCGCGGGACAAAAATATCAATAGAAACTACTTCTTCTTAGTTATAAAATACCCCCGTATTCATCAAACGTTTCGACATCTACATAATATTATGCCAGCAAATCATTTAGGTATCTAACTTTTCGCTTCATAAAACTGGAATAACGCGAAAATTAATGGAAAAGCCTAATTGTTTACACGATCTGTTCGAGTCATTCTTATTTTGAGCCAGCACACACAGCCCACTGCGTATCATGGGACGTAAATAGAAATTCTAATGACTCTAACAGCTTTTCCTTCACACCGCTAACAATAGCCACGTGATTGCCGAAGGATAATCCCGGATTACAACCGCGATTGACAAGACTACTTTGTATTTAGACCTCAAACACTGCTCCCCTTGCTATTTTGGCCCGGAGGCGGAACGTTTAGTTCCGTTATTGCCTATACAAACGTTTACGTTTCCGTTCCGCACAATTCAGATGTAGTGGGTGGAAGCAACACAGAAGATTGCTATGTTTCTATTGTATAGTCATTCTACTTATATTTGTTGGCAAAATAATATTTGTGTGATTGGTTATTTAATATATGCTGAGCAAAAAATGAAACAAAAACTAATGAAGATTTAAGTAGTTGTAGTCCTTCTTAGTTTGGCTGATTATTTCGAAAAGAAATTTATTCTTCTACCTTGAGAAAAAAAAGTTATCTATTGTAGAAAACATAATAGTTTTCAGGATTTTGGCTCTGGTGCATACTTTTTCTATTAAACTATTACTAAATGTTTGAAATGACTCAAACTAATTGTGGAAAATTTGAATTTTGTCGCATAGGTGTGGATATAATAAAACATATATAGGCTAAGCCGGAAGAACATTTGAATCCAGCGGCGACTGATGCATATGTCACTGAGAAGACTCTGACGGCTGTGTTTAGATAATACAGCGGCTGAAAAATAGCGCAATAATCTATAATGTTAGTTCGAGGTTCTTCATATGCTATCGTATGAAATACGAAAATGTTACAAATTTATAGGAGGAAATTCGATCAATTATCAAAGCTCTCTCGGTTACGTATGCACTATTCGCCGCTCACGAATAGTCGAACACAAAAGAAAAAAAAAAAAACTGACTACACTTTTACATATCATTTTTGAAAACATAACCATAGTTTTAATAAAAGCATGTAAAACATATGGAATTCAATAGATATAACAGATTGGGATTAGCATTAAACATTATTAACAGATAAAACAATATTCTCAATAAACATTTTTCTTTTTCAGAACAAACTTCTTAAATGTCTGCAACATCTCTGAAACTAATGTCCACCCTATTGTATGTTCCATTTGTAACATAGCGAACAAAACGTTTCTGTGGGGATATGTCTGTTAGAAAAACTTGAATATATTATAGGAATGTTTCTTAGTTGCATCCAACGAACTATGTAAAACACTAGAACGCGCTTTCGGGTGCACGCAGTAATTGAAAAACGGTCTGGTTTCCGCCATTTTTAAATGTGGCAAATTGACGTATAGACTGTCAAAAGGAGTAAGTGTCGTCTTTTTACATATTAATATTTTAAATTAGAATCATCGTAATAAATACATGCCTTATTGCATATCTCGAGGAAAGTAACATGCATCCATTCAAATTACAAGCTTTGCGTTAGAAAGATAGAAGTTCTGATATGTTCATATATCTCGTTTGACACTTTCATTTTTCACATTATTTTGTAATACTACTGAATGATAAAATGAACCATTTCAATAAATATTTACATAAAATTAATGCGTTTAAAATAATTAAACTTAAATCCAATTCTTTTTGCAGATATAAGATTGAAAATTATAAAAATCTTGATGGTTTTAACAAGCTTTCCCTTCCAATTGTGGTCGTCTTACTAACAATAAAAAATGATGGATTAATGGTGATTTGGAAGTACTATTCGCAGAACATTATTAAGTATAGGGAATATGAGAACACATTGTCAACTATTTCTTGCTAAAAACAGGAAATAGCAGATGTGAAAAGCAAAATTCGTATAAATGCAATCCTGTCATTGAAATTTTGCCACATTTAAAGATGGCGGCCAGCTGTCTAGCGGACCGTTTTTTAAGTACACAGCGCGCATTCCAGTGTTTTGTATAGTTCGTTGGTTGCATCTAAGTGCTGTTTGCACTGACAAATTGATCTTGAATCAATTTTAATTCGCCGGAAAATGTGACTCCACGATATTAAAAATTAAATTTTGCATTCTAAGGGTCGATTAAAATCAATCCAAGATTAACGTGTGGGTGTAAACGAGCTTCATAAAATGAAAAGACACATTTATACTTGAAAAAGGATCTCTATTGTCAATATTTAAGTTTCTAACGCAAACACAATACTTATTTGAATATAGAAATAGGTATCCTTAACTTGTTAACTAGTTTTGGATTTTTCCTAACGTAATAAATTGCCTTGCCGAAGCTGATTGGTTATAGCGAATTTAAAATGCTTTTTTTCGGACGGCCACTATAACAACAATAATTATTGAACGTAATTAGGTAGATGCACAAAAAACGTTCTCTTTTGTTTATATACCTACCTATTTGCTCTCATTTTTACAGTGGCACGGTTTCCAAATACATAAATTGAATCTTGTTTTAGGTGGTTATATGGATATGATTTTTATCAATTATTTTATTTAATTACTATTTTCCAATTAAAACTAGCACCAGAATATTTTAGTACTTATTTTATACGTTATTTTATCTAATAGCAGATGGATCTGAGACTTACTATATTAACATAAGCCGCACAGACACTTCCTATTCTTTCTGTACTAGTCAAGATAAAAGAAGAAGAAAATTATATAAAGAAAAAATTGGCTATTCCTTCATAATTTGCAATAAATAAAGACATCAGTTGTAGAAAATTAAATACGGAATCGTGAATATAGCAGTGACATCTATTGCACCGATTTAAGAAGTATAACTGATGCTTTAGCAAAAACAGCTCAAATAAAGAGTGTATTACAGAAACCTATATAATCGACTTACCATAACAATACTTTAATAATAGATGGCACCAACACAGAAATAATGTAGGGAACTGAAGATATTACAGAATCCTGTAAAATCAACTTACCTTGGCAATACTTCTAAAATAGATGACGCCGAAGCCAAAAATAAAATTTACTTTTTTGTATTTTATGCAGGATGTGAACGATACATGAATATCTTAGAAAAAAAAGTGAACGCCTTCCAAATAAAGAAATTTTAGTTTTGAAACTGTGAAAAATTGCCCGTGGCTCAAAATTAAGAAAAACATGCAATGGTTTAAGCTTCTACTAGGTTAATTTTTAAATAATTTTAAGTCTACAACAAAAGTATTTATGTTCCCCCTTTTTAACGCAAATATAATTCACTTACGATAACAGACGATGTATGTACTACGTCAGTTCGCTATGACGTCACGACCGTGTTGCAAATTTCATTGCCAAAATATAAACAAACCGTTAGGTTATTTAACTGTCAAACACTTTTGACACAATGGGATCGGCATGGTTTACTTGTAACAACTATATATAATCCTTTGCCAGTTGACACTGTTGCCAGCATTAACGAAATTGATGGGAATACATTTGGAAAGACGTAACACACAATTTAGAAAACAGTAGGTACCAGCATAGTATCTTTAATTCAACATGAGAAGGAATTAGTAATGTTAGTTGTTATTTTCATAATATGGTATTGGCATGGCCTGAAAATTGCAAGTAATGATGTAATTCATTTGTTATAGTAAATGAAGTATATTAAATAAAAAGAGCAAAAAGAAGTCAAAATCATATACGCTATCATTCGAAAGTTTATAAAAGATGTATAGGATCTTTGGTTTCTGATAAACAGCGTTTTCCTCTTTTTATCTTATTGATTTTTAAAGAAATCTTGGAAAAAATGAAATAATACACTATGTTTTAGTATTGTTTGTTCATTGCTGTTTCTGTTAAACACGCATTCCTAAGCCATTATATAATATAAACTTTCTAACTACAGTGGTGTGCTCCGTTTAGCGCGTGTAAATCGGTAAAAAATTTCGACACTAAAGGATCTGAAGACGCTACGACTTGGGCGTTCATAAAATAGCGAAGGGGTGGGTTGAGTCGGTCGGACCGGACCAAGGGTATCGAGAATTCGCGAAAGACTTTCCGAGAAACGAGAAAATTCGCCAAAATTTCGATCGAACCAAACCTCGCCTAACGGGAACCACTGGGAGCCTCACTGTTAGAAATTAGGCCGCGAACGGTGAGATGGCGTAATTCGTTGCTATTCACTAGTTTCTGCTTTTAAAATTGAAACGAGAAAAAATATTATGTGCTTCTTTTCAAGCCCACGAACAATTGACATCGGAATTATAATGACTTAAATTGTTATTGCTTGAACAAAAAAGAAGGCAAATTTCAACATGCGTATAAACTTTCAGACAGACAACAGAAAATACGAGATTAACTTACACGCTGTGTATTTTTAGAGTGCAAATAATTATTAATTATTTGTGGATAATATATAAAAATCAAAAATAAGCAATACGAAATTTACGACCTTTAAAATAGTTTTAACTGAACTTCGCCTAAAATAAAATATAACAAATTAATCAAATAAACACTATGGTACAGCATTTTAGACTTATTTATTTTAATCTTTGTTTTTTTTCTTTTTCCTTAGAAAACAACTTCATACCGTCAAACTATAATCAGTATGTAATTCCCCGTTTCTTACTTTTTTCACTTAATAAACAGTTAGATATCTTAGAATCGTACTTAAATAGTTCGCTATCCTCGTTGCCTCCTGGATTCTTTTTTGCGATGGCATCTGTGGACTAGGGCTCCTCGATCGCGATTTATGTCTTCTAGATCTACTCTCGACCTCTCCCTCCTGTGAGATCTTCCCCTCCCTGTCCCTATCTCTGGCTTCTCCGATGACTTCTGCTCATCTCTCTTCGCGATGCGACTGTCTCTGTGCGTGGCGAACCGTCTTTCATCTGTGGTCCTCCATATTCACGGGCGGCACCTCGGAGGACCAAGTTACCGCGCACTACAGGAGGTTACCATTGTAGGTCCGGGTCAAGGGTTTTATCTCTTGCGGCGCCAGTTAGGTTTGATCTGTTCCTATGTAGTAACATGATAAAATATAAACATCTATTTTATCTCATAATCGATCCTTGGATGCATAACTAGCGTTACCGCAGCTAGGTGCTACTGCGTATATCTACAAAAACTGATTTATTGAGAGATGAGTCATCCTATATGCGATGCCTCTCTCTGATAAATTTAAAATTACAAAATAAATTTCGTGATTTTTCTTTCGTTTGTAGTTTAAAGTAGTGATGGGTGTAAACGAGTAAAAATTTCCTTAATCGAAACTTTTACTAAGTAGTAAAGAAAATCGAGTATAAAGGTTTCGATTCAAACGAGAACGTTATACTCCAAAAGTCTACAGCAGTTGAATACTATTTATTGTCTACGAACCAGTTAATAATCGATTAGCTATAATTGTGATATTCTGTAAATACAATTGGTTAATTCCTAATTCTATTTAAATTTTGCTAATTTCGGCAAATGTTAAGAAGTGCGTTAGTCTAACAACATTAATTGTTATATAGATCGACATGTTCGACATCCCTCGATATTTACTTATTGCCGCCACTGAAACCAATAAACAAATCCCCCAAAGATCCTTTAAAAGTAGAATATAATCAGTAGAAAAATTTCCGCTAATTTTAGAGACTGCATCGGCCTAACGATATGGTAGTAATAATTATATGCGCCAACATCTTCGACATCCCTCAAAATTTACATATTGTCTTTACACAAACCAACAAACAAATAATCCAACTAGCAAAAATCCCATTTATTTTGGAGATACTGCCAAAATTCAGTGATTATATTAATATCGCTTTTAAAAAATTGAGATATCATAAATCCGTTTTCGCAGCCCTTTTCAGAATCGTTTGCTCTTGTTTGCATTTTATTGTTTTTTTTTAATATTGTATCTATATACAGTAACTGACATAAGTGTTGCAATATATGAGATTTCTTTATTATGAATTTTTGGTAAATTATATTTGTAGCAATAAGTTTAGCATGTCTAATAGCCTCAATACATGTCACGTGACTACTGGTATGGCGGCAAATTAAAAAAATATTCCATGAAGCGACAAAAAGTGAGATGACACGATATCCCAAAAAGTTATTTAAAAAAGTTACTTCGAATTAAATTCCGAAGCCATAAGCAAATTATATTACATAAAATCCCAGTTTTTATTCAAAAATATTTTTGGGAAATTTTGGGATAAATATGAAGTTCTGTGGGTGGAATCATAACAAGAAAAATTTCGTTCGCCCTCTTATTGGTTATTGCAATCACGTGCTAAATTAGTTCATTGTGTTGAAATGATAGCGTTGTATGTGTTTCGAAAACTACATTATCGACGTGGTGTTAATTTTTAATTTGACTCATAAAGCCTCATCCACGTGCGCATAAACATGCGTTGAGTCAAACCAACAACAAGTTCTAAAGTTAATAAGGTATCTCAATGTGTTTTTTAGCATGATATGGGTAGACCAACATGCAAATATTTTAAGCCCAAATAAAAAATATCTTCAGAACTGGACGTCCTCATAGAACATTGTTTTATTTATTTAGTTATTATTATAGTTCTGGTTATAGTTCGTCTTTGGTTTAATTGTTTGCGTTATTTTATTTTCATTATTATAGAATTTAAGTGACATTTTTTTTTATTGTATTAAAATGATTAAAAATTGAATAAAGTTCAGTGATGTAAAATTGGCAATTCTGAACAATTTACGAAAATGTAAATTAGTGTAATACTGTTGTTAAACATAAAACCTTTGTTATATTTCAGTACTATTATAATTATGAAATATTTGATATACACCCAAATAAAGATCTTGAACATTTAAAGTATATAAAACGACCCATTTGAATTAGCGTCAATGCCGTAAACAGAACTACTTGCTCCTGCCTTTCACGAAATGTATTCTTCATATCGTGAAAAGAACCTTGAGCACTCGTTTCATTCGTTCTCGGGTTTCGCACTGCTATATTTACTCATAGCTATTCAGACGAATGAAACTACGCTCATCCCAATACTAATTTGAATGCACTGCCGTTAGTTGTAGTTCGGTGTGCTGAAGTTGACGGCGCGCAATCATGTCGACAATATTGAGTTGTCTGAAGTTTCCACTCCAAAATGAAGTCTGAAAATATTACTTTATTCCAAGACAGAATTCTAATTTAGTAAACAATATCCTTTTAGACATTTTTGTAAAAATTGGATATACTCACTCATGAGTCGATTTTAAAATGCAAAAAATCAGTACTTACATAAACAAGGATGTGATATACAGTATTTCCCCGGATCGACTTTAAAAGAGATTTTTTTTTTATTTTTGATTTCTCAGAAAATTTCACTCTTGTCGATTTGCCCTGCTTGTTTTCAAACCCTCAAAACACGATTATTTTATTTAACTCGAACAGTTCTCGAGGATAATATCATTTTTGCTAGAAATATTCAAATTTGCTAAATTATTTAATAAAATAACAAAGGTTAAAATGAAATAAAATTATCAAAAAGCTAAAATATTAATTTTCTATTCAAATAAAATAATAATAATAAATAATGCGAGCTTTAAATTCATTGAAACTGCGTCTTATTTCTAAAATTCATAAGGACATAAGGCATCTCGGCTTCCCCACCACTTTTGGATCCAGGAGGACTAGCGACGTCTGGATTTGATATCCAAAAAGCTTATCTAAGCGCCAAATTTTTTCATGAACTTGGTTAGTCTTCTTTTATATAGCCATTGGCTAAATAATAACTTAACAACTTCTCTCTATGTTCAAGAGGCAGAAATCAATGCAGAACATACTAGAACCGAGTGATGTAAATAACAATACTCACATTGTTATGCATCCAAAGGTAAAATATTCATTCAATGTACACAAATACAAAAAAAGTTGCAATGAGATGGAGGGAGGCATTCAAGAAAAAGGCGATATGTATTTTGTTTTAAGAGAAAAAACAAGCCTATTGGAGATGTACAGCTTACCATATAATTACTACTGACGTACTTACCCCACTGTGAGTCTTGAGTTTGTTCATATCCTCCATAAATGGTTCGGCTCTGAGATAAAACCATATTCGGTTGAAATTCTCGAAGTTAGGCGGTGGCATGACATATCTGGGAATCCCGGCGGTTTACGGCTATATTCACGTCTATCAGCAGTCATGACCTATAGAAACACTAATTAAACGGCCAAAGAAACATTTCTACTTACACAGCTGCTTAGATAACTCTGTAAGAGTTGAGAAGATTATATGTGATTCGAATATGAAACCTTACCCATTATTGTACCATGATATATTAAAAATGTGAATTTTAACAAACCAAACATACTTCTCCGACCATCAATTCACATCGTCCATTTATGCAATAATTGGGTCTAGTAGCGGCGGTAGGCTTTGATGGTTATGTATAACCTAATACATTCTCCTTGGGGCATCTATCTTCCCTATGGTGGTCCCGATCCTGGCGGCAGATCCTCTATAACATCAATAGAACCAGTCATACGTCGACCTGGCGGTGGACCAGCCTTACGTTGTGCTGTGTAATTCCTGAATATTTACTATTATGTTCATTATCGGCACTGGCCCTCGTAATTCGAATTGCGCTCATCGGTGCCAACCCACGCCAGAACTCATTCCACGTAATCTACATTATCAATCAAAAAAAAATACATAAAACCACAGCGGTAATATCTATAAACCTTTCTGTCGCTCACAATAACTCGCCAGGTATCTTCGTTAAACCCATAATTAAAATATCTGTAATATCAGCACCCGGCTTTTCCGCCCCATGTTTTTCTTCCAGCGAATCGAGGTTATATGTCTGTTAGCGGGCACTCCATTATATCATTCCAGCTTGATCGAACTTCTTCACAGAAAACTTCCCAGGTTGTTGCACTTGTTTACTTTTTCAGTTGCATTTGCGGTTGTTAGTAAACCTCCCCTCTTTATATTTAATGTTGTATACGCTGAGCTCGTTTTAATATCCCCAATAACAACATTCACGTCATCGTCATCACTATCCTCATCAAAGTCTTCTTTGTCACTACATTCCCCTGCCTGCTTTTCAATTTCCCCGTCCTCCGGCGGCGTATTTTGAGCTTCTTCGTTTTGATCTGCTTGATTTGAGCCATCCTCAGACAAGTCTGCGTTTGTGTTTACATCCTATTTGTTTTAAAATAACGATAATAAAAATAGTAAATAACTATAACGCCGGGAACACAAAACAACATAACCTCACATAACTAGCACTTATGACTTCATGCAAATTACACCCACCTGCTGTGTTTCTTCAGACTGTTCCGCATTTTCAAGATTAGTTCCTACATTTTCACGGAGATTTTGATTTTCCCCACCTGCAATTTCACTACTTTCACCATATAACCACTGATCGTCACTTTCCACATCATCTGCCATTTTGAAAATCAATGTTTTTTTTTATTTTACTACCAACACTACACATCAAACAAAATACCCTACATATTAGTATCAAATCTCCTGATATGAGTTTTAAGTACTGCCTTATTAGATATTTTACATATTTCTAATTCAAAAATATACCTAAACCTGTATTATTTAAGCAAATATTATAGAAACATCATTTAAATTTTATCAGTTTTAGTTTCTTTCTCTTTTAAACTTTCTCATATTGGTACTAAATATAAAGGAAGTAAACAATTTGACTAGCGAAGTGTCAAATAAATTCATCCTTCTCTTTTCCCTTTACGCTTGTTCTTGCAAAATGGGTAAGTGTCGTCTGGGTTGTGATAAAATTAAATCGTTTAATCATCGCGCATCCTAAATATATTTTTCCACATAATAATTGCAAATAAGAGTCAGGATTATTCTAAATTCGTATTTCAAATCATTATTTCTAATATTTTGGAATATTGTTGTGATGAGATAACCTCAATCGTGTATGTATATTTGACGTGAAAACGTGTGTTGTTTGAAAATATATGATGATAAATATAAAATATATTCCGACTTTCGTGCTGAAGATTACTTATTCCACAGCGCTCTGAAATATATTTATTTTTTTTTATTATTTGGTAAGTTATGTTCAATATTACAGTATTATTGTTTTTTAGGTATCAGCCGGGATCACTGGCATAAAAGAAGAGCCACTGGTGGCAAGAGGAAACCACTCCGTAAGAAGAGGAAGTTTGAATTAGGTCGCCCAGCCGCAAATACAAAACTTGGACCACGTAGGGTTCATTATGTGCGAACAAGGGGTGGCAACACCAAATACAGGGCGTTGCGTCTAGATACTGGCAATTTTGCTTGGGGTTCAGAAGGAACTACGCGAAAAACGCGTATTATTGATGTAGTGTATAATGCCAGTAATAATGAATTGGTTCGTACCAAAACATTGGTAAAGAATGCGATCGTTGTGATTGATGCAACACCATTCAGACAATGGTATGAAGGTCATTATATTTTACCCCTTGTCCGTAAGAAGGGTGCAAAATTGGTGAGTTTTTTTTTTTTTCATTTTGTCTCTGTGTGGCGTCTAGTTGTATGTGGCTTTTAAGTTTGAATATGATGAATACTCATGCGTGTCATTTGATATCCGCATACATTTTTTTGTATGTTTTGTAAATGATAACACCTTCCTTGCACTACTGACTTTAGTTTTCTATTATAATGTTGAAATTGGTACAATATTATCTTAGATGTAATTTGGAAATTGTTTCTTTCTAGACTGAAGCAGAAGAAGCTTTACTGTCTAAGAAAAGAAGTAAAAAAGTTCAAAAGAAATATGAAGTTAGACAGAAAACTGCAAAAGTTGAACCAGCACTTGAAGAACAATTTTTAACTGGTAGACTATTAGGTAAGTCTAAATGAATTTTTAAATCATATAAATAAAGTTATTTCATTCAAAACTTCATTTTTAAAATATAGTAGTCAAGTATTGTTAATTTTTGTCAGTATTTATAATGGACCAGGAGTATGGCAGTCACTAGGAACTAATATATTAAGTAAAAAATAACAGGTATATGACCTGGGTGCTTTTCATTTCCCCAAAGCAAAATAAATAAAGAGTGGATGGATAATATTGTCCTGGTTGTGTACTTGTTGTTTTTTTACTTAGTATTTATAATAGCATTGTTTTTGATTTTTTTACCGGTTTGAAATTATTACAAACCAAATTTTATATGCAAATGTTATGTATAAAATGTAAGCCTAAATTACTGTGTTTGATGGTTTTTATGTATGGTTATCTGAAGGTTAACAGTTGATGACATTTTATGTACTGATACTATTAATTTATAATTTCTATAAAACAGTCATCATATTTTTCGATATATATTCAATATAGGGAAAACTGAAATATATTACATTTGGTCACATTCTAGCGTCATTGGCTTTGTACAAATATTTTGGTTGGAAATGGTGAAAGGAATCCACATCTTAAAATTTTGAACTCTGATTTTCAAGTGCCCATATGGCTGACTGTTTTCCACAATTGCAAAGCTTTGTTTCAATAAAGCTGTTATATTTCAATTTTTTTTTTTTTTATTTCAGCTATTTGCCACTGTTCTTCATTGTATTTATTTTTGCTTAAGATCTTGCTTGTCTTTATGATATCTGCACTTTGTTTCTCATGATGAGATAATATTTGTAAATTAATTTTAAATTTTCAATCATAATAATGATATAATTCAAAATAAATGTTAGGGACTAGGGTTACCACCTTTTATGTGTTCGGCGGGGACAAACTTGTGGGAAGGGGGATATCAGAGTAAAATGACAAACACAGATCGCAAAATTATTTTTTTTTGTGTGTTATATATATCTTATTCAGGTCTGTCATAACCTTTAGATCACAACATTATGTATACCCCATAACCTTTTTTTTTGTTCCACTTAAATGTGCACCTTACGAGGATTTTCTTGCACAACGAGAATAAGAGGACACAGTCTCAAAACGAGGACAATCCTCGCGAAACGAGGATGGGTGGCAACTCTAGTAGGGACACAAATATTGTTTCCAGAGCTATATAATTTTGTCTGGAATCACATTAATATTTTATAATTATCGAGTTCCAAAAAAAAAAAACAGCCATTTTCAACTAAATAGTTTTATTTCTAATGTGGCATAAATAAATTCATTCAGTTATGTTTCACCCTAAATTTGGTCTTTTTCAGGCTGTCGAATTTCTGTGCTTTCTAAATTTCTCTAATACTTGCAATCGATACTTTGCTGAATGAATTCCGCCATATAAAAAATAAAAATATCCAGCTCAAAACAGCCATTTTTATCTACAATAATTAAATACTAAATAGCGAAATGAATATTTTATAGTTATTTAATAATCTTTTATCTTACCTACAAATTGCTATCCATAACAATCCTCTAAAATTTATTCAAGAAGTGCATTACCATAATTATCTCTTTAATTCCTTACTTGTTGAATTCCTAGATCTTCTTTGACATAATCAATTTTTTTATGTAATGCTGTTAACTTTTCTAATTTACTTCAAAGCATAAGAAATTTCAAAATTGTGGATCAAACTATTTGAATACTAAAACGCTACCTCCAGAACTTTTTGACAAGCCTGTATATAACATTTAAATAACAATTGTTTTTAATGTTCTTCTTTAGCGTAGTCTGTTATGAACAGAAAAAAATACATAGTAGCCATTCATTACTCTAGATTGATTCTGAAGGTACTTTATGTAACGAATTAACTATATGCGCTTCAGACTTTATTGTTCAATTGAACAAAAACAATTTGATTACCATCCCAGTCTAACAAATACTTATTTCATTTAGCCAATTTATGAATAGTTGCATTTTTTGCGGTTCTTTTCCACTTCCACTCTATACTTTATTAAGTATTCTAAATAACATATTCCCCTATTACTTACGCGTAGTAATTAAACATGAAAAATTAAAATTCGTATTCCGATCCTAATTATTATTGCGACATGTTTCGGCCACAATAAAATATTAAAATAAAATAGGATTGGAATACGAATTTTCGCTTTTAATTTTTCAATTGCACACACTAATCCTCTGCGACACCATACACTAATTAAACATGATGAAAAAATTTAGCGAGACCTTGAATAAGGTGTTCATTCGTTTTGAATAACACCTATGGTCAATGAACATGCTGTCATAGTTACTCTGAATTTGAATTTCTTTTTTCTATTAATCAACTGTATAGATTTTATTGTTTCAATATTTTCTTTATTATTTACAGCTTGCTTAGCATCTCGACCTGGTCAATGTGGTAGAGCCGACGGATATGTTCTGGAAGGCAAGGAACTGGAATTTTACATGAGAAAGATTAAATCAAAGAAAGCAAAATAAGTTAATAACTATGAATGTGTAAAATAAAATCGTTTTGGAAAGAGTTTTGTTTTATTTATTTTGAAGATACAATAATTAGTACTGAGTCACAAATTTAAAATAAAACAGGGAATAAATGATTTTATCACTGATCTACTGATAAAAAATTGTTAATCATTCAAAACCCATGATTTATTTTATATATCCAAGATTAAGCTAGAAATGAGTAATTATGATTGATTGATCAATTTTTCAACAGGTGACAATGCTTACGTGCATAAAAATAAGTTTTTTTAGGAACAATAAATCCTAAAAGCCTGTCGCCGTAAATTTTAGGGGAGCCGAGTTCATACTGTCTTCAATTTCATCCAGATAACTTATTTTCTTCCTAGTCTTCCATTCGAGTTGCTTATTTTGATTATTTCATTTCTGCCCAAATATCTCATTCATCATAATATATCTCATCCCAAAATTGCGATTGATTTCTTTCCTTTTCCAATTACTATTAAAATTAATTTCTTACAAAATTCCATTGTACTTAATATTTTTTTGTAACTGTATTTACGAGGCAGGGAAAAAAATATCCCAGCGATGCAATTCCTGGTAATAGAAACGAATCAATCTTACTCTCCGCAAGTCCTCATCCTTTTTTGAGCTTTTTTACAAAATATTTGGCGATTTTTTTATAGATCAAGTCCAAGCAATTTACTGCTTGTCAGGCATCCCCACGGAGCTAACTTTTTCTCCTAATCATTATTACATTGCCGGAAAAAATCGATTACCGTAGTTGACCAAAGGGAGATTTGAACCCGCGACCCCTCGTACTAGTAGTCGAAACCACTTAAGGTATTCGGCTAATCTAGGAGATAATTTTTAAATTGTTCATATTGTACTGAAGTTGGGTCTGACGTATAACACGTTACAACGTTGAAGTTATACAAGGACAGGAAACGTGACGTATTTCTATCTCACTTTATCTCATGCTCGTATACGTGTTTGGATTATGTTTGGAGATTTATCAAATTTGAGGGTTATTATTATAGTGATATTTATTTTTTCTAATATGTTAGAATAAAAGGAAATGCGTCAATATTTCCTGGTTGCATCCTTGTAGTCGGTTTAAGATTTTCATGAGCAAGGCAAAAGGTTCCAATTCTTAGAATACAGTTCAATGTATTGGATGAAGTAATGTAACAATTTAGAATAAAACTTAAATAAGGTGTCAATAAATATTGTATCATTTAGAGCAAATATAAAGCTTATTTTATTTTGAAATAAATTGGCAATAAGACAATAATAGAAAATTAAAATTTATAGATATTACGAATCATCTCACGGCATAATTCCTTAGACTATCATTTCGTTTTTATTTGGAAGAAAAGTGAAATTGCGGATTTGCAGGTTTCTTGTTTACGAGATTAGTATTTTTAAAGAAAAAGGCTTTGAAAATGTATATTTTTGAAAAAACTTTAGCGTCACAACTGTTTCAGCCAATAATCAATTAGAGATTATTAGGGAATAAAAAATTAATTAGCCATTTTTTTAAAGCAGTTATGACGTCTTTAGGACATAATTTGAAATTGACCATTTTTTGTATTGATTTTACTTTCGAACACAGAAATTAAACGATTTATTTTACATTTTTTATAATTTGTTGAATTACCCGACCCTATTCAAAAGCAGGCTTCATAAAACAAGACACACGTTTTATTAATAGCTTAAAGCTTCACTACTTATTTTCTAGGAATCGTGCTTTAAAACGTGTTTTATGAAACGTTTTTGATATATACTACTCTAAAATCACAGCCATAATTGGGAGATACATCAAACCTTTAAATGCACGTACTATATGAAGCCGGTTAGGCAGTACCAGCAATTTCTGTTCCCTAACTTTGTATCGACACTGTATATAAATTGACAAAATAATAATATATATGAATTACAAATTACTGTACTCATGATTCGTTCTTCCGACATTGTAGTTGAAGTATATATCAGAAACGGAAAAGGATTATTTGATGTACTTACCTTAAACATATCCTGCAGTCAATAACCTCTAGTATTTGTTTCTATAAGCCTTTAAATATTCAAACGATTAGATTAAGTTTAAGCGAATATATTTTATGCATCCAAAGAACTATCGTAAATTAAAGTAAACGTATTGCATTGTTAGCATTGGTAAAGCAATAAAATTCCAAAGCTCAAACAATAGAGCTTGCACTCACCATGAATATATGAAGTTTAATTAATATAAATGAAAATGTTGCAAATTAATTAGCGCGTTTTGGTTGCGTAACATTTTTAAGTATATTTCGTAAGTTATTTATCTATTTTTAGAATATAACTAGATAACAAATTACTTCTTATCTGGATGGCATACGTATGTAAAAGTATTTACACCAAAGTGAGATCGTTTTTTGCCTTTCCTTCATAAATTTTATAAAACGGCCGTTAAAAGTCAACTCCCGTGCTTTTTTTCTGTTAACCCTTTTCAAATATGCAAGACCAAGAGCAATAAACACAACGCCCAACACGCATGCGCACGCAGGCCGACCAATAAGAACGAAAAGAAGGAATCTGTCAAAGATAAACTGAGTTTGTGTTCGGTGGATGGTGTGCGGTTCAAATATCGATTAATTCCATGTTGTACGTACGAATTCGGTACGGTGAATACGGTCCAGTTAATAGTTGAAAGAAAGCCGGTGCGAAATCGAGAGAAAGATCTGTGTTTTTCGCGAAATTCGAACGGAGTGCACGCGACCTCATATGACTTTTTTTTGAAAACTGTCATCCGGTGTGTTGCGATTTTTTCAAACGTTTTTGGAATCTACGCGTGTCGTTCGGCGATAACCGCTCCTCTTCTATCCAGGGAAGATTTTCGAGTTTCCGATTGAAATAATTTACATGTGAATCAGTTCGGTGTGTTATGGCAATCGCAGCAAATCAAGGCTATTAATGATGTGAGTATACACAGATTTTTTTCGCATTCTGTATGTACTTCAATCCTGAATAAAAACAATCTTTTTTTTTAAATGAAAATATGGATTAAAAAAAGACGATCAAAGGTGTTTGTGTGTCCTCTGAAATTAACGTAAACTGTATTTAACGCAATTAACTGTACTCGCCGCTAATTACATCCTTATACATTTCTCAATATATTGTTATATGTGGTAAAAATCAAATGTGCATTTTCTTGCATTCATTACCAGAGACATACGCATTTAAATGCAAGATGTTTATGATAAAATAAATCGCTTAGCACCAGTGTATTGTGATATTCAGCTGTTCCGGTCAAGGTCACGGGGATGGGCACTCTTTTTAAGCTACCCCAATACTCTTGGAACTCCATTGTTTATTGACTCCAAAATTATGATATTTAAAGTGCGATTTAATTTGTAAATAATTCTTTATTATTTAACACATAAAAGATCGTTTTAATAATTATTACTTTTGATATTTACCTATGTTTATATAACCCATATGTTGCTAATTTTTTTCTAAATGTTAATACTTACCTCAGTAATGCTAACTTTGCAAAAAAAATAATTGCTGACTTTTTATATGCTATAGTGAGACGTATACTTATTTTTAATAGTAAACAACAACAAACAACAATGGGTGTTTTTTTTAAATGTTTTGTGCATTATCCCCTATTTGAATCTTGAAGAGTTAATTTTCCAAACAGAAAAATTAATGGTTTTGATGGGAAAGCATAATTGCCAAATTTTATACACGTGTCAAATTTGGAGACAAAGCCGCTAAACTTGTCTGACATATTTAAACATTAGTAGATTTTGTAGTATGTGTCTAAATAGGTTCTTAATTTTTTAAAGTTGATTGCCCAAAAAGATATAATAATTTCACGTTTTCCCTATTTTTTTTTTTTTTACGGGATTATCAAAGTCAGAGTACACGAGATCCCATAAATCTCTGATAAGATTAATTTCGGAATAATCTTTTCAACCGTCCACGCTTCATTGTTTACTCATATAAGTGTAGACGGTGGCTGCTTTTGTTTTTGACACGAATATTTTTGTATACCCAAACGCTTTGTAAATAGAAATACCACTGAGAGAACTGAGAGAATCTTTTATTATGTATCTATATTTGTGAGGTCTAATATCAGAAGTTTCAAAAACTTGCTTGCCTTATTTTATTGCTTTATTGTTAGTTGTCCAAATACTAACTCTTGTTAAATGCTACTAGTATTTAGGAGTAAGTTGGTCAAAACCCCGTTTTTATTAGTCTGTAATAATTTAAGTTTTTGTCTAGTCTTATAATAAATAGTAAGTCTCTACGAGAATGGTATTTTGAAATATCTTTAGTGGCTGTTGGAATTCACCTTGAGATTACGTTGCACGTGTGTACAAACAAAAAAAATATGCATATACAGGATTCTACATTGTTCATAATTAAAATTGCATGAGCTCTGCATTGGTTTGTATGAAAACGTACGCGATATTCGATTAAACAAAAATTAATAAAAAAGAATGGGCAATAAGTTTTGAACGTGACTACAGCTGAAATTTTACATGCCTTTTGATGAGAATTCCAAATTGTTTAATCTTCATATGTTTGTAGTGATACTGGTTTTTTAATTGTTTATTAGTCTAAGAGCCAACAAGAAAAGAAGTGTAACAGTTTGTGTGAAGTTTTAAACCAAATTACGGCCAATTTAGTTTAGAAGTTCACACAAATGGTTGTGTAAGAAAAAGATAGGTAATATATGAACCTGAATTACCTACCTTTTTCTTATACAATCATAGCTGTGTTCGCAGAGGAATCACAAACTAGTCATATACTGTGAAATCTGTCAGAAAACTGTTTCGGATTTCTTTGAGCCAATCGAATCGCGTCTGACTAGTTTGAGATTCCTATGCGAACACAGCTCATTTGTGTGAAGTTCCAAACTGCGTACTGCTGTGGTCTGGCACCCCGGATTTCGAAAATTCAAATTTGTATTCTTGTTCATGCCAATTTATCTTTATCAATGTCACAAAAGAGTTTCCACAATTTTAATATTTTATTTTGACAAGATTTTGTTAATAGAAGTGATTGTTAAATTTAATTTAATTGTTCTGTTGTGTATATTAATTTCATTCTGTTGTACATATTGCGTTCACCAGTTTTGTATATGTAGTTTATATTCTACATATTTTCTTTGCGTTTGTGCGTTGCGAGTGCACGCAGATTTTGATATATGTATACGACTGTTATCCCTTTGAGGCGCCAGTTCTTTGAATGATGGCGGCCGTGTAAGTAGATGTAATTTTATTCTCTTTGCTACCATTTTGGTATTTCTTTTTTAACTTAAAGATTTGTTCGTTTAAATTGATATTAATTCATCCATCAAAGAACTTAATTAATGATTGTTGTTGTATTTTTTTGTGTACACGAAATAGGTATAAGATCAGTTATTATATTTGTTCTGGAAGGTATTTTTAGTTTAAAGAGTTAATTTTTCCATTTTCTAGTTTACTGTTTTGTAATTTAATAGTTAATTACCTCGGTTTAGGTAAAAAGAAGCATTGTGCTTGTAATTAAATTTCAATTTTGTAAATTTTACTTGTTTTGTCCACGTTTAAAGTAATTTAGTTCGTTTAATTTTGAAACCACGTGGATTTTTTGTGAAAAAGGATTTTCTTCTAGAACAAATTTGTCCTTTGCTTTGTTAAAGGATTTGCATTGTCCTTTTGTAATTGTAGATTCATGCAGTTTATATTTTCGTCCAGGACCTTCAGCCCCTGGTTAAATTTTCTGCAATTTGTATTTAAATGTTTTTTTTTTCTTTTTTTTTAAATAAAATTTATGATTGTTAACGTCATTCAAAATTTCTGTTCTTTTATTTTTGAATCAACCATTTCAATTTTTGGAGTAATTAAAAAAAGTCAAATTTTCAAACGCCCACATTTTACTTTTCATGATAGGTTTAATTGTGAGAGTAACCCTGAGTTTAATTGTTCTTTTGTGCCCTTTATTTTTATCCACTGAGCTAGTAAATTTAAATTTTAATTTTTTACTTTTCATTTTGCATTTATGCTGGTACTATCAGTACACAGCAGTACGTAGCAAGTAAAAGTGACTTTGTGTGAGTTAATCATCATTAAGTGAGAAATAATTTGGTATATTTTCTCACTAATTCATTATCCAAAGGTTTCGGATATGTAGGTATGCTTTTATATTCTAGTCTGAGGATGTATCTTTCATGAACGAAATCGGTCGCATCTAATTTTCACTAAAGAATTGAGAGAAGAGACCATTTTATTTATCACCTTAATGACCCAATTCTTTGCCGAATTACTCGGCAAATGTTCTTAAAAAGATTGGAAACCTATTCGTAACAGAAGTGGGCCGAGTACAGAGAGAAAGTACTCGGAAAATTTTGAGTACACGTTACATCGGTTTACGAGTACTTGTAATTTTCTAGTACTTCTATATGCGAGTACGAGTATAATTAATATAATTTTAGAGGCTATATAAATCGTAATTTAAAAGAATTTGGCAAAACATGCGGTGATGCGTTCATAAGCGATGTTCAAATTTCCCATGTCAGATTTTTGGAATTCAATTTTGATTTTCAATTGATAACTTCTATCAGAGTTAGCTTCAACAATGTTTTTTACATTTACATTTTAATTATTCGAATTAACTGATTTTTGATATTTTTTCTCTTTTATTTCGTAGACGATGTATGTGATTTGCAATTTCTACTATAGATGGCACTGCCTGCATTAAATATAATATTTTATTATTATACTTTTTCATTTTGAGTATTTTCTTGATGAAATGAGATTATATTAAATTTTAGGAGAAACTCACGAGACTACATGTTTTCAAGTATATTAAGTACTCGAATCATTAATTCGAGTACATATATTTGAGTTTTACCCAGCTCTGATTGACAAGAAAAAAGAAAATATTTGCAAGACCTATTGAGGGTTGCAAGTGGTTTCTTTCCTTTCCAGTGAAACGCCACGTTTAGGGGGTCAAATCAACGCTTGAAATTTCCACTATTTGTACTTTTATTTTTGCGATTTACATTGTTGTTACGGAGAAAAAAGATTTATATACCCCTGAGTTTGTTTTTTATAGATCTATCAAAATATGACGTATCTGATCTTGCTTTACTCCGTTAGAAACAACAGTCAACTTCTCACTGAAAGGGAGTTGCACGAGACAGAGTATGTCGATACAATTCCCTTTCAAATTTTCAAACAATCCCTTGGGAAACTGCTCTTCACCTATTCTTCTCCCACCTACCTCTAAATTAACCGCTGAATTATTGAGAAATAAACCCAAAAATACCGAGATAAGCAAAATTGTATGCGTTATTTCGGGTTATCTGGCGCTGGCGAAAATGTAGAGAGATGAAAATTGTACCGTAACAAGTAAAATGCAATTTTACCTTAGGGATTCCGCCGGCGATAAAGTTTACTTTTTCGCGCAGAATTTTATCAGGATTTTTAATATTCAAACATGGGTGTATATTTGTAGTTTGACATATAATGATTGTTATGTGTTTTTCAAAATAAAAAGTAATTTTAGATATCGTGATTTTATTACGATGAAGTTTCCAACTATTTGTTGAAAAATATACAACATCAGCTATTACTATACTTTGTCACATTTCATTTTTTAAATTTATTAAGGATTCGTAATATACCATCATTAGCAAATTAAATGCGAATCTAAGCTCCATAAACCTTGGATTATTAATGCAATCGAAGCTACAGCACACTGAAATAGTATTTAAAAATTATTTGCAAACAATTCTGAATTTTGCATTGCTCGGTACACAGTACTTGTCGTTTCGGTTGCATAAAAAACCGAAGATTTGTGGAGCTTCAATTCGTATTTAATTTGTTAAAGATTGTACTTAGTACATTTTTGATGTAGGTAAATTTACAATAATAGTATATTTCAAAGGGAAGAAAGTGCTCTATTGCATCCTGCAATAGCACTTTCCTCACGTGGTTTGAATACTATTATTTTCTCAGCCAGTCAAATTTTAACTAAATGTCTAAAAATAATAAAGACATACCTACCTGTGAGTGACATGATAGATAGTAAGCTTAATCTGTCAAATACTTTTTGAGAACTATCAAGTCAGCGTCGTTTTAAAAATATTTAATAATAGGTTAATTGAAATTTAATGCCTAATTATTTAGCAATTATCTCATAAATGGGCTCAGACTGGGTCAAATGTACGAATGTCATCTATCAATAATGTCACATATTATAAGATGTACAGTTTCATCATGTCAATGTCAATATAACTTTCCTCTCTCAAAAAAAAAAAAATGTTTGAAAGTTGTAAGAATTTCGCAAAGTTGACTGTAAAATTCTGATATGAGTAAAAACTAAAGAATTACATGACTTATGATTTATATTTTTACATGAAATGAGTTATAAATTCCCCTCATTTTTTTTCACTATACAGGGTGTAGCAAATAAAAAAGTAAATTTTGCTTGGGTGTTAACTACACGACATATAAAGCACAAACCCGCCGAAACCGGATTTCATCATTAAAGAATAAAAAAAGTAAAATTTAGAGCCAAAAATTCTTTAGTTCGGGCCTGATGCAAGGAAACGTCATGTTAAGCACCCGCTAAACGTGGTATTATGTATAAATACATTGTACTCATTTAGTATTATTCTTAATGGTATGCCATAAGTTCATTTAACGTCATTCTAAATAAATAAGGGCCCTTGTAAAAATAGCAAAACAAGGGCATTTTAAATTTATTCTTTTTGTAAAAATAAGCATGCCTGTTTTGTTAAGAGCATTATACGTAAGTCTACAAAGTATTATTTTTAATATCCTGATAAGACGTTCGAGTTTCACCGGATATGCGACTTTAGTAGTTACAAAAAACGTAAATATTTTTCTTTTGCTTTGTCGAATCGAGAGTTAGTTGTTAATAAACGGTGCCACATGAATCTGAGTTATTTCTTTTGGATTTATTTAATCATATAACGCAAAATGAATTGAATCGAATTACACAGATATAAATGTAGATACAGAAAAATTGCAAACACGCCTTTTTACTATCTATCTATACATTCCCGCGCCGATGCATCAAGCTTCGATTTTCTTTATATGAAATCATGATGGTCCTGAAAAGGATCGTTTTTTCGAGACGGGAAGAATTTAAATAAAATGTTCGAAGTGGCTTGCACTCCAAGCGGCGATCCACACAAAACTAACAGAGGTAATGGCTGAATGATAGTGGTATGTGGCTGGGGGTATACTCGGGACAGCACTTAGGTTGGGCACAGGTGCGGCTCTAGCCCACTACATTTATAAAATTTTTTTTTTTCTCGTTAATGCTTAGAGATAGACCCCCTGTGGATTAAGACTTTTTGATTGTATATGATTACAGCTGCTATATATTATTATATTTACCTCTATATCTGATACACCCTGTATATTTCACAACTATTATTGCAAATTTTTCGTATCACATGGAATTCAAATGCTTTTTCAGTTTTTTTTTCGCACTTTTGATAACGTCTGCTTTACCTTATCCTATAAACGTTAAAAAAATACATTTTTGTTTGTCGCTGACTCGAAGACTACAAGTGGCACGTTTCAAGTTCAATAGCGAAAGAGCAGTCGAAGATGGGAATTCATGTGTTTCTTTTTAATTTTATATTTATATTTGTTAATAAATCTTCCACATTGATATAAGTTGATTAATTTGTAAACATGTTTATTTGAATGAACAACTGAGTTTGTTTTGTTATCCATAGAATGGAAAATATAAAAAGGAAACAAATAGAATAAATATTTTACTCACGGTAAATTATAGATACTTAAGTAAATCTGATTATATCTTCTTTTATTATGATTTATGGTACATACATAAATAAAATTCTTGATTATTATTTTTACTCAATATTTTTTTTTTCAAAACTAAAACGTGCAACGTACTAGATATTTTTTCTGTTGAAAATATTTGCTTGGCGTATACAACGATGGGCAAATTACAATTAAAATACCATCCATGCATTCCACTTCAAGCTTCATTCATACTGATCATTACTACAAAATCCTTTCAAACATTTATTTGAGAGTTGCACACCAGGGATCTAAATCCATACAGGTTTAATTAACTAAGAACCTATCTGAAGCGTTTTATCTTTAATTTATTATAAAAAAGATAAAAGATCTAAAATCTAGGTTTCCGATTAACTAGAAAAGTATTAATAGATATTTGAGCGTAAGTTTTCACAACGACTATGCATCGTAAATATTCCTTAGGATATTTTAACATATAATTTCTATGCATATATCTTCCTAAGTTCACTTTTGATATCCATAACATGCTGTAGCTTGGTTTGAAACCAGGCGATTTGTGTAGGATGTTATTATCATTATATTAGAAACTAAAATAAAATAAAATTTGAGGGAGTTGTGAAATATCAAGTTAACTTTCATATCTTGATCACTAAAATGAACGTAATAGATAAATAGAGATTTTGCGAAAAGCTGGTTATTTCGAAGACCAGCACCGTTATATGAAAATATAAAGTAAGCAAAAAAAAGTTCAAAGATTAGCTAAGACAGCTTGTAAATCTTATAATACTAATTAAATCTTATACTCATTGAAAAATTATCGTTGATTCGACTGGTGTTGTTAGAGCTAGAGAGCTACATTGAAAGGTGGCGTTGTAGTGCCACATTTAAAAATAAAATAGCACGAAAATGTAGAAAAATCTATATTGTTTAAGTAGTTAGAGATTTTAACGATTTTTTCCTGTGTTGCTAATTATTTTTATAATTTTAGACTATGTAAACATATAATAGCCTTTTAACATTTCTTTTAACATTGAATAGCACTTAATTTACATGAAATACACCTACTAATCTATGTTTATTTAACATATATCTATCAAATTGAATATCCATTTTCATATAACGTTATTGTATCTGAACAAGTACTAACACAATATTTTCATCTGATGATAAATGTTATTAATACATATCCTGTTCAAACATCTGTTACGTATATTATACATCTCCATTATATTTGTTACATTAGTGTAGTTGTAGTGATGCGTTTGACGTTGGAGCAATATTTGCAATTATTGATTGCAATATTAATTAACTATACCAGTTTACAAAGTTCAAACTCTTGGAGCCTACCTTCCACAATAACAATGCTTTGCCGTGAAACAAACAACGTACTTATACAACTTTATTTCATGCGCGATAATCGTTTCTGATATTCAAAAGATTTTCTTGCTCTACATAATTGTGAATGATGCTAATAACACATTTTCCACATTTACATACATACATATATACATATTCATTTCCTCCAGTCGTTTGTAAGTTACAATTTAGTCTTTATATTTCCTGGCATATGTGATTATTAGAATGGTCAAACGTATCTACTTATATGGACCGCACTCGCTGCGCGTATTGCAAAATATTTAGCCATAGTATATCTTAAGGCAGTAAAATTGCTCTCTCCGATTCGTGTGTCTAGTATCTAATATCAGTGTTAGTCGAGTCTTGATGCGATATGGTACAATTCCCCGCTAACGTTTTACGCATTCATTCATTAAGTTAGGGTGGGCACCTATAGTTCAGGCACTTGAGCTAGGTGCTCATTGAACCGTCTCTTTTAAATCTCTTACTTCCACTCGAGCAGCTTGGTGTTCTCTATAAAGCCCAGTATCTTGCCCAGTGGAAACTTGAGAACCTTGGAGGGCTCCAATAGATCCTTCCTGAAATATTTCTGCCTGAGTACTTTCAATTCCTCACATGTGCAGATTACATGTAAACTTGTTTCCTCCTGTAGTTTGCGTCTTCTGCACCACGGTTCGCTTACTCGACCTGCACCCTAAAAAAAATGTGGTAAAATTACCCCAAAAATAGATGGCAACTGGGCTACCGCCTATTTTTGGGGTAAATTTACACCTGTAGGGAATTTTTCACATGCTTGTGGAATATTTCTTGAAAGTGTGGTAATTTTCTCTGGTAAATTTACACCTTTAAAGTAATATTCCCTAATGGAATGGAATAATTTCAGGTAGATTTGCCACACCTTCAAGGAATATTCCACCAGTATGTGAAAAATCCCCTATAGGTGTAAATTTACCCCAAAAATAGGCGGTAGCCCAGTTGCCATCTATTTTTGGGGTAATTTTACCACTTTTTTTTTTAATGTATAGATTAGAGTAACAACAAAGAAATTAGAAATAATTGATTATTAGGTTGTTATATCACCCAGAAATATTAAGTTTCAGTTATCTAATAACATGTCATTTAGAACTTAATGCAGATTCTCCACTTAAATATTCAAAATATACCATTTATAATATTAGATTTAATTATAATAATTTCTGAAAGATATATTAATTAGTTGGATTACAATAATTTCAATAAATTTTTAAATTCAATAAGCAATGTTTTAAAGAGTAAACATTTTGGGAGAAAGGTCGATAAGAAAAGCCAATAGGTACTAAGAATTGGTTGTATTCATAATACAAAGATCTAGTTGAATGTAATCATAAAATAAATTTTGACTAACAAAATACATTAAAAAATCTTATCAATTTGAGTTTGGATTTGGAGCTTTTTTATTTTTGTTGCCCTGTTCAGGGTATATTTTAAAGAAAATACCTCTGCAGAACTTCTAATGTGTTAGAAGCCTCTTTTGCTACTGCAAATGAAAAATTAAATATGCCGCCATCATTTGTTGTAATGCAGAACGAAATGAATCTGTCTGTGAATTCTAGCATTAAAGAATGCGACTTCACATTTCCTAGAATAGAAAAATAAATGTAAAAAGCATATGAAATAAATATATTTTTATTAATACCTTCTTCCAAGCATATTATCAACGGTGTATTCACCTCAATTTCTTCAAGTTTAGATTTATCCTGAAAATTTTTAATAAATTTAGCATTTAAAAATATATTGTATGTAGATAACAGTGCTGCGAATCGAATCCTCTTTATGTGAAACCGGGGTTTGGATGCAGTGATTAATCATCTTTAAAAATTGTAACCGGTAAAACCGGTTTTCAAAATCAAAACCGGTTTTTAAAAGCAGATTATTGCGCCTTAAATAGGTTTTTCGAATTTAAAATACATAGCACTTTTAAAAAAGTAATACGTATTGTTTTTAATTTGAAACTGGTTTTGAAAATCGATTTTAAAAACTGAATTTTAAAAACCGATTTTTACTAAAAATCGATTAACCGGTTTTTGATATCTGGCGATTCCCGCAATACTAGTATATACATAAATAATGTTGTGATTAACTATTGAACTCAAATTTGCCGTCCTGCGGTCTTGCACATTTGCATGTATAAATGCTTAATACCTACTTTACTTTTGTCATTAAATCCTAGAGTAAAACCAAAATAGTCTCTTCCTTACTTTACTTGTATCATCACTTAACAACGAAAACATAGCCTCCAATAACGGCAAGACACTAGTCGTTTTATATTTCCAATGTTTAATGAAAGAGAAGAAAAAAGAATTGACTCCTTAAAAACGAAGACTTTCTGTTGTTTAAATTGAAAAGTTTGATACGGTAGTTTCCTGCGTGTCACTTGCACGTTGAAAACTTTAAATAAATGTATCATATCTTGTAGCAACAATACCGCCAAATGCTATTGAGGTTAAGTTTCCAGTATATCATATTAGATATCCATACGCAGGTGTATGTCTATTATTTATGTGTGCTGTCATAGCTAAGTACATGGTAATCATCTCAATACATAATTAATGTAAAATGAACTTACCTCAATCTTTATTTGCAAGACAAAATGAAAAACACACCATTTACATTTATGCGTTGAAGCCATCAGTGTAGATGCCGCACTTGCAGTGTTCCCAACCTTTAAGCATAGAATTTCCCACGAGAACTATCAAAATTTCGCTTTTTTTAAACAAAATTCCCACGAATGCGCAAAACCATGGTGACAATATACAAGATATAGGTCTTGCGCATCTCGTGATGACGCGGTTGAGATCCAGTCCTACCAATAAAATAAACTAGTGAGCTGTTATAGTCGCACCATTCTACCCTAACAGCCAAATTTAAATTCCCCGCCAACATTTTTTAGCGATTTCAATGTAAAAGCATTAAAATAACTATTGATATAATACAAAATGGTGGGTAATTTTATGTTTTAAAGTTGAAGTTACCAAGAATAATTGCGGGAAATTTAAATTTGGCTATTAGGGTATTGAAGTAATAAAACTTCATAAAATTACGCATTACCAAATAAATAGAAATGGACAAATATAAATAATACACAAGTAAATAGAGTATACATTCAAAGTGTTTTAAATCACAATTGAATCTTAATTTTTAACGAAAATATCATAGAATAACGTGAACACACGCAGATGACGCGGTTGGGAGCAGCTATGCGACCTTGAGCGTATTTGGGACTTCCGAAGAACATAGCTTGTATATTTGTACCTGGTAAATACGTCTTATTTTAGGATATCGCAACGTTGCTAAAAAAATAAAATTTCCCACGAATATCATGCTATTTCCCTTTTTCCCTTCGACTTCAAAACTTCCCACGAATCGGGAAATTTCCCACGAGTTGGCAACACTGCGCACTTGTATTCAAACTGCGTACCTCAAACGCTTGCGCTATGACGACGGCTATGTAATGCATTCTCGTAACGGGTTTAATTTTTGATCAAGCGACACAATGTAATGCAATGTTAAAAAAAACATTTTGTGTCCTAACCAAATAACAGATGCATATATGTAATATATATAATCAGAATTTCATGTCCCTTGTATTGTCTATATTGTATTTTTACCAACATAAGGGGTAATATTCCACGAAATATGTTATTTTTCCTTGCTCCTAAGCAAATTTCCCCAAGTGGGGGAAAATTACTTCATTTATTGAAGTATTTTTCCATCAAAGTCGGTTTACCAGGCAAAATTACACATAATTTGTGGTAATCTGATGTTTACCCTCTTTTTGGTGTAATTTTACCTTATATTTCATATGTTTTTTCACATACCAGTGAGGTAAATTTATCATCATTTTTTAGAGTGTGTGTTGTATAGATGCTTTTTCAAGGAATAGTGTCGAGTTACCAGCCCAGTAATGGTTTTAGCTTCTTCTATAAATAAATAATTTTGCTCTTTTCCGACATTGTATTGCATATTTGTGTTAAACGTTAATATCACATATATGAAACTTAGTACTGACCTGGCGCGCAGACGAATGTTGACCACTCTAATAATGATTCGATCTTGGTTAATGTTTGATACTTGAACGCAAAAGAAAAAAAATACTACGAAAACTTGTCAACTCTTAAAATTCATAATGCCAGTAAATCTAATATAAGTATAATTAATTAAAATTGCCTAAGCTACTCGAATGTAGCTAATTATAAATTAGTCTTGTGCGGCGCAAAGTTTGTTTCCCTCAAAACAGAAAATTCGAAAGTTACCACCCCTCCAGCTTATGGAAGAACCTGTGAGTGATGAGCTAATGGGAATTACTGTCGCTTGTGAACTTCCTAAACATCAACAAGACATAATTTAATTGCCAAATTTGCAAAATTAATATCGCTATGCAAAATTGATATCGCCCGTGACGGTTCGCCAGAGTAACTACGTTAATGTTGATGTTAATAAGTTATCTAATATATGGAAAACATCTCCTGCAGTTGGTAATTCTATTTCGGCAAACTAGGCGTGTTTATACCAAATATTAGATAACGTTATTATGCGCTGAAAAACAATATTTTTTCTGATAAAGTCGAACTACTGCGAAATTGCAAGTTTATGGATTTTAGAAACTTTCCATCAGGAGATATATATTAGAATGGCATATGGAAAGTGCGATTTTATATACAATATATAGATTGTAGATACATAACGTTAAGCTTCGATTCTTTGATATCTGTATTTGTAATGCGGTAGCAGATTTTACATATAGAATAATGAGATTCACAACATCGGTGAAGCCTCGCATTGCTCGACTAACATTGATTCATTGTACACAAATTTGTATTGCAATTTCATTTAAATTGATAGATAAATGCATTGATTAGTGCATGAACAAACCAAATAATATTGAAGGAATGGAATGCTCATGTGGATTTATCAATAATGTTACATGTATAATTATTACGGATATATACTTTTTAAAGTATTAATTTGTACGGACGGTGGGAGGGAGTGTAATTTATTTTCGAAAAAGTTTTAAGATTTTTTTTTAATTAAATATGTTTTATATTTTTATAATATTAAAAATCCCTAACTGCACTCTATTCATCTTCAGATTATAAATGTAAGTAATAGTTATTGAATCACAAGTATTTCTGCACGAATGGAAAAAAAATCACATGTTCCAAAGATTTTAAAAGCATGTGTTTGGAGAATGAATGACCTATTTACCTAAAAGAAGAAAAATTGAAAGAAGAAATGTATATAGTTTGTTGGGGTTGTATACTATAAAACTCTCATCAGTATATGACCTTGGAAACAACTAAGTAGATTTCCCTTACATAAATCATTAGGATAGAATACCTACCAAGCGTATAAGTAGTAAAGTTTTGGTGTATTCAGCGAAACGCCTTGTTGTTGTAGCAACTCATTATTAATTGAGTAGATAAATAGGATGCCACGAATTGATATTTTATTATTTAACACATTCGACAACTGTTCGGAGATATTGAAATAAATTTATTTAACTAATCGATACAGTCAGAAACGTATACATATGTATAATGTATAGGTATCCTATAACTACACTGCAGCCTCGGGTCGATATATTATTGACTTTCTCTATGTCCGTGCATTTTTCAATTTTTGACTCTTGTATATTATTAGAATGTGAATTAATAGTTTCATATTAATCATTATTATCAACCTACATTACGTATATGTATTTATCTACGTGTTAGATACCAAGATACCGCGCTACAAGAGTCTAATTTCTATTACGGTTAAACTTTCATGTTCCAATCACATACCGCACAAACTACCTTAGCTAAAAACAGTAGCATACATTGATTTACACAGAGAAAAAAGATTTGTTAAAGCAACAAAACGTCACAGGCATTTATTGAACTTGGTATATATAGGGTGTATCCGATATAGAGGTAAATATAATAATATGTAACAGCTGTAATCATATACAATCAAAAAGTCTTAAGTCTATCTGTAAGCATTAACGAGAAAAAAATATTTTATAAATGCCGTGGGCTAGAGCCGTACCTGTGCCCAACCTAAATGCTGTCCCTGAATACCACTATCGTTCAGCCATTACCGCTGTTAGTTTTGTGTGGATCGCCGCTTGGAGTGCAAGCCACTTCGAAGATTTTATTTAAATTCTTCCCGTCTCGAAAAGACGATCCTTTTCAGGACCATCATGATTTCATATAAAGAAAATCGAAGCTTGATGCATCGGCAAAAGCGCGGGAATGTACAGATTCATTTTCGCGCGACATCATGGTAAAAAGGCGTGTTTGCAAATTTTCTGTATCTACATTTATTTCTGTGTAATTCGATTCAATTCATTTTGCTTTATATAATTAAATAAATCCAAAAGAAATAACTCAGATTCATGTGGTACCGTTTATTAACAACTAACTCTCGATTCGACAAAGCAAAAGAAAAATATTTACGTTTTTTGTAAGTACTGAAGTCGCATATCCGGTGAATCTCGAACGTAACATTACTGTAACATTACGAAAAGTAATGTTTATTTTATAAAAAGAAGAAATTTAAAATGCCTCAGTTTTGCTATTTTTGCAAGGGCCTTTATTTATTGAGAATGACGTTAAATGAACTTACAGCATACCATTAAGAATAATACTAAATGAGTGCAATGTATTTATACATAATACCACGTTTAGCGGGGTGCTTAACATGACGTTTCCTTGCAACAGGCCCGGACTAAAGAATTTTTGGCTCTAAATTTTACTTTTTTTTATTCTTTAATGATGAAATCCGGTTTCGGTGGATTTGTGCTTTATATGTCGTGTAGTTAACACCCAAGCAAAATTTACTTTTTTATTTAATACACCCTGTATATCAATGAAATTAAATAATTGTTCGTCTCAATCTGATTTCTTTTCAAATTAAATTTTTTGCGAGAAGATAAGAGAATTCATTCCAATAAATTACTAAAATTCGCGTTAATAGAGTTAAAACATGACAATAATATTGAAAATTTGCATAATAATAAAACTAAAATTAAGTATGCCTGTTAAATCTATAAGTAATAAAAATCAAAAAACGTTGAATGTTTGAAATCATGGAAACTGATAAAATTGTCATATACACATTTTTACACTTTAATTGTAATGGAAAATACATACATGCCATATTAACATTTACTTTCGATGTTGTATATGAAATTTTTTTAACGGAGATATAAATATATGTGTGCATGTGGCTTGTCTATGTTGTATTAAAATACGAAGTGTGTTTGTCGAAAATATGTTTTAACAAAGTATGTGTAGTGTGTATTTTTTGTGTGTTTATACTTGTATTGTGAGATTGAGAAACATGGAAAAATGAATGATAGCTAGAGTGGTCAAATTTCGTCTGCGCGCCAGGTTAGTACTAAGTTTCACATATGTGACATTAACGTTTAACACAAGTATACAAAACAGTGCCGGGAAAGAGCTAAATTATTTATTTATTTAATTATAAATATTATATATAAACCCCCTCACCTTATGTAAGTATTAGCAGAAATGCTATAGAATTGCTGAAAAGTTTGTAGCATTAAGTGTTTCAAGATTTTTCTCACTAAACCACTTTTGTGGCGATGATAAAACATGCTTATATATATATTTTGACAGAGGCCGTTCAACATCTACGGATGTATTAACAGGCGCATAATTAAAAATAATCTTTATAGGTAGATAACGAATCAGATGCACCACCACCAATGTGTAGTCCGATTTGTGCTGGCACAATAGCTGTTTATCGCACACTCTATAAACTATTTTGGCACCACCATAATGTAAATCCTAGAATTCACCGATATATTTTTCTACATTATGAAACAATGGTCGTTTTATGGGATTTTCTACGCCTGACATTGCGATGCATAAAACG
Organism: Protaetia brevitarsis; assembly: GCA_004143645.1. Lineage (NCBI taxonomy): Eukaryota > Metazoa > Arthropoda > Insecta > Coleoptera > Scarabaeidae > Protaetia > Protaetia brevitarsis. The sequence continues at coordinate 2,869,124 of RXPK01000017.1, read as the reverse complement.
TTAACGGAGAATTGTACTATCTGGCATCAAGACTCGACTAACACTGATACTAGAGACACCAATCGTAGGGAGTGATTTTACTGCCTTGAAGGTATACTAAGGCTAACGTTTTGCGTACGGTACTAGGGAGCCATGATTGAACAACCGCAATAAGTGTCACCTATAATAAATACTATAAATACCATAGACAATGGCATCAGTATCTTTCTCTTGTTTATTATCTACACAAAATAAGTAACAGGAAATTAAGAATATTTATTCAAGAAACAAATGACTAATATATTAATTTTTTACAAATGTTGTTCAAAACTTCTACGGCGTTGCTGTAAGCATGCAGTTATCCTCCTTAGTAACTGTTCGTGCGATGCGCGGTGAATTGATTCCGCATGTAATTCATTTATAGCTTTTCTAATTGTGTCAAACATATCTTCTTTTGTAGTAAGTGGGTCTTTGTAAACAGAATTTTTCAGAAAACCCCACAAGAAGAGGCTAGTGGCGTTAAGTCGGGAGATTTTGGAGGATATTTGAAGGCAGCGTTGTTCGCCATCCATCTATCCTCGAACATTTCTGTGAGGGTACGCCCATATTTGGTCGGTTATGTGGCGGAGCGCCATCCATCTGGTACCACGTATTCTGATCTTCTTGCAGTAGAAGACGTAGCGATACAAAGATAGCATTGCGTAATATCTCTTCATATAGGATACCAGTTAAATTATCGTCATAGAAGAAGACACATAGAATTCTATCATTTTTTATAGCGCGAAACATGTTGAAGCCCCAAGCATTTTGGAAATTCTGCTCCCTAATTACTCGAGGATTCTCGGAAGACCAAAAATGAAAATTGCGTCTTTTATACATTCCCCTATTGCTGAATTTAGCTTCATTGGTCCAAACCATATTGTTTAAAAACATTTCATCTTCTTGCGTTTGAACTAGAAACCACTCGCAGAATTCTCTTTGACGACTAATATCCAATGGTTCTATGCGTTAAACTAAATTAAATTTAAAAGGGTACCATTTATGTTTTTTCAAAATTCTGTGAATTGTTTTAGAGGAAACTCTTATCGCTAGTTCTACATCCCGTATAGAATTTATAGGATATGCTCTAGATTAAGCTAGCGCAGTGATTTATGTGAACTTTGTATTCACTTTCAATTTCGCTGGTTTTTTTGTAAATGATCCAAAATCTTTGCAATTTTTGAGCAATCGCTTAACCCGTGTCCTTAGTAGATTTTGGCCTGTTAGGGTATTTCTCAGCGAAAAATGGACAAGTCCTACTAATAATCCGCTGACATTCTCCATATGCAATAATTAAATTTAAATAGTCTTCATTTATTGATATTCAACGCATGCGTTAGTACGTATTTATGTCTCTACGTGGTCTCTATTAATCTTCGAATTTGTCACTTTGACAGATATGTGACAGATACATATATTTTTAATTATCACAACACATTATTTGATCATGGCCACCTAGAACCGACACATGTACTCGTAATGATTATACTGTGACAGTTTTTCTAAGATATCTCCTAAACCCTCCATTTCAGCTAAACACGGTTTTTAACATTTATACATATTTTTTGACGGACAATCGATTGGCGCAGAGAAAGTTAGGGGTTGCTATTTAAAAAAAAAATGACAAATTGAAGATCTTTAATTTTGCCCCCTCCCTTCCTGCAGTCAGTTTAAAAATTTCTTAATTTCTTTATTGGAAACAGATACTCCATTTGGGAGATATTATTTACAATGAAAATTAAAAAAAAATACACTGTACCAATTGCAAGCGACTTAAAAATTCGTGAACCACTGCGTAACACAAAATTATTTAAAAAAAGCAAATATCTTGTAAAGCATAAAGATTAAGTGCATAATATCTTAGATAAACTTGACCTAAAATTCAGAGTAGAATCCAAATTTGAAATAAAAATACTATCTTGCCATTTGAAATAACACAGTTGGCCACTACTTCCGGTATAAGGGAACATTAACTTAAGGCAAAAATGTTTTAGCTAAACTGACCTACACCCACAGACTTACTACAAAAAAATTTAAATCTCGCATTTATTTGCTTCTCCATAAATGTTTTGGAAGCTCGTTGTGACACACACTGTATATATATGTTAACGACAGGATAGTTTTAGAATAACTGAAAAGCGCCCAAAAATTCAAATGTGGCCAGCCAAGTTGGCCAAAAACTCTTTTTTGAAACAGTACTCCTCAATTACTTTTTCTCTTGCGTCAACATTCCTGAGCACTTATTATGGAGCATTTACAATAGTTACAAAAATTGTTCAGTATTCTGTCGTTTGAAATATATGTTATCTCTGCTAAACATCTAGCAGTTAAACTGTGACCTTTTTTAATTAAGTAAACTCTTTTAAAAATCAGTCAAAATTGGGCCTCTGTCGAATACATAGCAAATAACATAGTACATATTTTGCTTGTGGAACCTTTGTTTCGATCATAGCTTACTGTATTAGAAACAGTATTAGAAACAATATTGTAAAACACTTGTATGTGGGCTTAGTAAATTTAATTGTCACACCCTAAGTATGTACCAAATTTGCACTTAATATTTGACACCTTATCATTAACTAATATTATTTGTTTTTATTTAATTTTGCATTTATTCTGTTATATTATATTTTGCACTTTATTTTTAGTTATTTCTCGGTTAGTTTTATTTATTTATTTTTTTTCGTTTTTGTTTCAGACTATTTTGTTTATGTGCACAGAGTAGTTGCTAGTGTTTTGTAATAATAATCCTAAATCACCATGTCAGCGCGCTCTGGTGGCGAAGGTCGGCAACAGCGATCGCACTCTATAGCAGGAGGTCGCACCACGTTCAAAGGCTTGTTGAAAGATGGCTTACTATGGCAGGCTGTGTAAGTTTTTGTTTTTTTTTATATTTTGTTCAAGTTTTCATTATCTATTATGTTTTTTTTTTATTTCCAAAACAAAAATATACGAGTGAATATATTTGCAAGGTTATGTAATTCTTAAAATTGTGGAAACGATATCTGCGGATAAAGCTTTTTTTTAACCTATTTAGATTATTGCATATCCATCTATTTATTTGCTAGGTATGTATATGTCTTTATCACAAAAGCACATAAAATCTAATATGGTCATTTATTAATTTTTTTTTTAATTGAATTTGTACCTTAGAGCGTGTCTTATGAAACTACTTTTCTGTTTATTCTACTAATATTGAAATTGTAATATAAAGCAATACGGACATGCTGAAATTTACCAAATGTATACTATGTAGATACATAGTTACATCTATTGCTGTAAGAAAAGTTAGGTGGTCATAAATTTAATTTATTAATGAAAGGTGATAATAGCTCGAACAATTTTTTTCAGTGCTTTATGGAATATGATGGTTTCATCATGTTATTGCATTAATACTTGTCGTATAACAGCATCACTGATTACAAATATTTTTTTGCAGAATGGATAACTATGTATTTTGACAAATGATGGGACTTTATGCATATCTGCAGCGTCTTTAAGATTATTTTTAAGATTGTAAGCATGTGTTAAGGATACTTACAGACACTCTTAAAGGCGCTACAGATATGCACAGAATTTCGCCATAAATTTGGTGAAGGCGCCGGTGATTTCAAATTTTTACTACTGTCATTTAATGATCGTTCGTTACAAAATAAAAAATATTAAATTCTCCTACATTCTACTTATAAAGACAATCCCTACAGCTCTCGATTTGTGTACATTGCACTTCGGACGTACTGCCTACGTACTATAAAAAGATGTCGAGTTTTACCGTTCAGATTTATCCACTTAATTTACGAGAATTCGCTGTTTAGATAACCTATTTTCTCAGAAATGTTCAACTTTTCGCGAAAAGTTTACGCTCGATCAATATGCTATATAACTGAAGCGTATCTGGAGCAACTACCTCATTTGCATCACGGACGACTATGTAGAAGATACAGTCAGGAAATACTTTGGATTTTTTTTTTTACGTTTTACCGATACTAAATATCCCGATGCTTCGTGGGTAACCTACATAGATGAGAAATAAGAGATATGCAAAGGTAAACAATTGTGCTCGATAAAATCTGGTTTAGTAGATCTTACGATAATATTAGCGTTATAAAATCTGTACTCCCACCTCGAAACTGAACGATTTGTACATGCAATTTCCTATAATCTGGATTGCAAGTTTTATGAATTTATTTATGTATACCTTTCGTTTCGAGTAAAGCTGAAATAGTAAAGTGAAATAAGTATGAGAAATGCAAACGCATGTAGTATTCCTTGCGTTTGTTTAGGCCTTAGGGCTCGTTTAAATTACAAAATATCTTTGAATTTTGACAATAAAAATAGCTTTTAAAAAATGACAGTTAAACTATGTCAGTAAGTGATTATTATGCAGATACAGTGCAAGTGCAATGACATACATACAATGAGTCTTACTCGTTGTTTAATATACCAGCTGCTCCAGTCCATATTTTTTTTTATTTATAGCTATTTTTCTAATCAAATTTGTAGTGTGACATTTATTGCGCCTCTGTAATTGTTTACACATTATATTTTTTTTTCTAACTGCAGATTTTAGGGGAATATATATTCTATTATGTATATTCTTGCATATTTAGATTCTACGTAATCCGAAAACATATGATTTGTTAGTTTTAGCTTTCTTGGTTATATGGGAAATAATTTTTTTTTTCAATTTAGAGTTGCCGTGCAAATACTAGGAAACTATACCCACCAATATGGCATTAAGAAATATAAAATATTACTCTTTTGTGTTCTACGTCTATAGGATGCAGCAAAGCATACTTTAGCAGTTTACATAGAAGGAATTCGAATATACAAAAATGTACAGCGTATTTCATTCCGTATTTAAAATAAAAAAATTATAAGGCGTACTCAACTATTAGACATCCACTATAGTAATAGCAAATTTAACGAAAGATTGCTTCTTCTTTGAAGCGTTTCTTTATTTTTTTATCCAAATAAATGACGTTGACACCAAAGAAATATTTATTTGGACATATGATATTAAATGTAAATTGCTGAGACAAAACTATTTCTTTCGTATAAAACCGGTACAGTTACAGACTAAGAAATGTTAGTTATTATGTTCAAATTGTATTATTTAAATTATCAGCTTTAGTTGCTATGAATTCAGTCTTAGGTCAGAAATCAAATATTATTTCCGTTATTTTTCACTTGGAAGTTGTTTGAAATATCATGTGGTGATGTAATTTTAATATTTTTATGATGGAAATGATTTATTTTATTTTTTTGAATTTTTCTTTGTAATTTTTGTTTTAAACAAGTAAAACTTCTATGGAAATTATCACTATCTTAGAAATTCTACGCGTGAGTATTCCAAACTACATGAAAAAAGTTACCCACATTTTGAAATTTCGCTATGAATATAGCAGGCAACATGAAAAAAATCTTGGAAAAATTACCTATAGTTATAAGTATTAGTACTTCTGAAAGTAAGATACCTGTATGGTTTTAGGGGCACGAAATCGACCCAAAATCGTACAGAAATTTTACCAAAAATGTTTCAGTGGGTATAAAATTGAAAAATGTATAAATAAAATAAATAAATTGGATGGAATCAAATTGGCTACTAGTTTCGACATGATGTTAGAAATGTCTTCTTCAGGCCACAACACGACCCATAATAGTTAAGTGGATTAGAAAAAACTAACAAAAAGTGTAAATATAATAACATGATTTTTAAATACAGTGAGGTCGTAAATTGTGGCAATGGAACAAAAACGAGGTGACATTAGAGACAATTTCTGACTTTTTGCCTACAGGGATACGCACATGGGTGGTCTGGTGTAAAATAGAGGGCGTAGCTTTCCTTAAAATTTTAAATGGGAAATAATTTCATGTAGAAGCTCATTTGGAAGATATTTCTATTACTTTTATGGCAATGCAAACAGTTTTACGATTTTCAAAATTTTTACCAACTTAACCAACCAACCAACCCCAATATTGGGGTTCCTACGTTACTTTTTTCGATAACCCTCGTATTCGCTTTTTGAGTATAGTGTACAGAAACCTGTAATTACAGTAATCTGTAACACACATCTGACACATACACTGACAGATAAGACACTTTTGCAAAATTTTTCGAAAACGTCATATTGTAAAATCATATATCATATTTTACAGCAATCGCTTCCTAAGTCACATAAACCACAATATGAATACGAGAGTTATCGAAAAAGTAACGTATGTACTCCAATAATTAATCTTGGATAAGTTGGTGAAAATTTTGAAAATCCTAAAACTGTTTGCATTGCTATAAAGGTAATAGAAATATCTTCCAAATGAGCTTCTAAATGAAATTACTTTCCATTCAAAATTTTAAAGATAGCTACGCCCTCTATTTTACATCAGAAGTCATGTGGGTATCTCTATAGGCAAAAAATCACAAATTATCTCTAATTTCACTTTCTTTTTGTTTCATTGTTCTATCTCATTCCATTCAAAAGTTATCAAGGGAGGGGGGAGGATAATCCTTGTTCTCCCCAGAATGTCCATATATGAAAAATGTATGTTCTAGAACTATTATTATTATATTAAGAAAAATATCGTTGGTGCAAAATGGGAAAAGATTTCTCAACCAGCCCAAAACTTCGCCAGCACTGGCACAGTAGAATACCGCATTTTTTTTCCTATTTTAATAGTGGAAAGAAACAAGTTTCACTCTTTTTTAATATTTCTGAAAAGTATACGGCTGCTTTTAATTAGTTTCCTCTGTGGGGTGACGCAGATAAAAACTGCCTTCACAGCATTGAATGAAATTCATTCATAATATTGCACAATATTAGTATATATTGCGTTTTATTTGGTAGCACACAATTCTGCTGCTCTATTCTATTCTGCATTAAATATGTTTTTCTCGAGGAATTTCATCAATTTTATCTGCAACAGATATATAATAACGACAGCACGTGCTACGTATCACGTAGCTCGAGACCATGAGTGAACATCTTTCATCATCCTTAGAATAACCCTGAACCTCTGATACGCTCGGAATTCTCATTGTAAATACTCCGAAGTTATAAAAATAATTAGTGGAAACTCCACTAATCCCCGTTATTCGATTATGTGCTAAGGATATAATAACCTAGTTAGCTCAGGCATTTATACATTTAATAAAAACAAACATTGCACACATGCACTATACGTCATTAACAGGGTAAACAGTAATCTCGTAAAGGCTTTTTTCCCAAAAGATAAATACATTCTTTAGGATCCATAATAACTTCTGCTAATAATTTAAGTGAGCTTGTATGTAATAAAAACTAATTGACATAAATACATCTTAATATCCTAAAATTATATGGGAGATTTCTATTAAGACGTTATTTACAAGTTAATTTCGCCGTAGCACTAAATTACCCACACCAGAAAAGGCAAAATATAATGGTTTTTGAATCCATAAAATCAATATAATTGATTGGAACCTATCATTGAACACATTACCGTTTCACACGATATAGGTATAATAATAATGACATGGAATCGTTTAACGTCAGAAATCGCATTAATTATACCGTAATATTAACAGCGGTAACGTTCCCGCAATATCCATTTAAGGCCATAAACATTATTTATTATAAATCTGAAAGCAAGTGAATAAAAACGTGTTCATTTTCAATTTCACTCGACGATCTTCACTTTCAAAGTCAGTCATTAGTTATAAATATGCTATATATGTATTATCGCTAATAGAAATGTAAATTTCAAACTTTGATATTAATTTGTTATACAGGGTGAGTCTTTTTTTCGTTATTTGTATGGGGATCTTGAAAACTATAAAAGATACGCATTGGCTTAAATGTTTATAAGCCTAATCCATTTTTATCCATTTAAGAAAATGCATGATTTACTAGATATTGGCAACAAATTAAAATTCATCAAAACCTTTCAGTGCTGTAACTCTTTTATTTGTAAAGATAGAAAAATAGTTTTGAATATTATTTTTAATGAATTTAATGTCAAACAATATCTTCTTAAATTTTTAATTTTGCTTGGCATTTTGAAGTTAGGAAGCAAAACCTATTTTTTTTAAATGGAAATTATGGTTGGTCATGACATATCCTAATAGTGCATTTTTTTCTATGTACAATGATGTAAGGATCATAGTACTCATTTAGACCCATCTGGTAATCAAGTCTTGCGCCCTGAGCACGAATAGTGTACGATCCTTTTTTGCACCGATTAACTTGTTTTCCACCAGCAAATTTAGCGACCAAGAACAGAAAATTCTCAGCATAATTACTAGTACTGTTGGCAATATGCTGATGAGCTTTTCGGACGATGGGTTTAAGGCACTCTTGAACAAAATGGAAAGCCTGGAATCTATCACCCACTAGTTTACTTTCATTAGAAGCCTGGCATCCTGACTCATTTATTATTTATAGGTAGTTATTATGATAGGAAGTTGTATTAAATGTAAAATCATAGATACAGGTATAGAGTAACACTCAATGAAAAGTAGCGAATACTCTAGACAATCTTAGCAATTCATTTTGGGGCACATGTAATATAGAAGGCAAACAATTCATACCATTCAAAAAGAAAAGAGGTATCTTTCTTTTCGATCTGACTATCGCTTGAGGTTTATTCCTGCAGTCACGTGTTCTGCAAATGCTCTTCACATTTGTGCATACTTCAAGATAATTCAGTTCTCGGACAACAGCAGTTACTCAATTTACAAAATAAGTCACTGATTCTACTGATTCATAGTACGGACTATATTATCAGTGCTATAATTATTTATATCTGAATTAATAGCTTTCTTCGGTAGCCTAGTAAATTAAATAAAATTACTGATGATACCTTATTAATTTGCATTTTAATATTGATTTTTCTAAAAAACCATATGAAATAGTGTTACTCTATACGTTCAAGTTCACATGACAGACTAACTAATGTTTTGAAAAGATCTGATTACTCGAACCGGCGCACTCAATTCGATGCGTGCGCTACCGTCTTAGTTATGGTTGCCCTGGCGGACAAGATCAAAGAGAAAACGCATTTTCCTCTTTCGGACGCTATTTGCTATCAGAAAGAAATGAAAAAAAAAGTTTAATATTAGTAAGTACCGCTGAACCGTCGCCCTTGACCACTTTTTTTTTTATTTTTGAAAACATTTACATGTTCTTCAAAACCCCAATTTTTAATAGAGTTCACACACGCCAAGTTCTACGACCAATGGCTGACTCAGTTAGGTAGGTAATTAATATAGGTATGCAATTATGTATTATTATTAAAATGTAGTCACTGAAATGAAGTACCTAATAATAATAAGACACCGTTATTATATGATACAAATTGCAAACACGATATATAGAACGTTTTCAGGAGGCAAAATAGGACACGACAAACATGAACCAGCATTATTAACCCCTACCAAATTCTAAACATCTGACGCAGTGCGCATGCGTATATCTTAAGAATATTTTGCTATTAAATTTAAAATCTGAAATATTTGAATAGAAATAAACTAATTTTACCAACAAATATATTTTCTTTCAATCAATATTTTCTTGCTTTGACACTAAAATAATCGCGTATAAATTCTTAAAGGTGTCTAACGTAGGTTGAGTGCAATCAAAATTGATAAAAATAGAGTTCGGCGGCTTGTTGATTATTTTGTTACAAATAACGTAACATTTGATCATATCAAGTTTCTCGAGATTTCTGTACACCATAACTAACTTTATAAAGCAACTACATCACTGACAAAACCAATTTTATTAATTTAATATTATATTCTTTAAAAACAATATTCATATTCTTTTTTTCTGATCAATTCAATGATTCAAAAAAATATCTATTTTTTGCAAATATTTAAGCAAACAATGCATTTCCTTAAATGTTAAAAAGCGTACCTGGATAAAGATATAAAGATGCAAATCTTTCTCCATTCATTAATCGTTTTATTATAATATAATCTTAACTTTTAACTAACAGCTTCTTGCGGGTTTCGCCGTGTGTCAAAACTTTCGCTCGACGTTTCGCTGTTCATACTGACAGCTTCTTCAGGATAACTGAACTGACAACAGTTCAGTTATCCTGAAGCTGTCAGTATGAACAGCGAAACGTCGAGCGAAAGTTTTGACACACGGCGAAACCCGCAAGAAGCTGTTAGTTATAGTTACACCGGCCGTGAAAGCCTACGCAGTGTTAATCTTAACTTTTGTGTTTTTTAGAAAAAAAAATTATATCTAATTCATTTGTGTATTAAAAATCTATTGATGATACTACGAGACATTTTAAATTACGTACCAGCGTTACGAAAGCTGTATTTTCTATTTATAACGATGTGAACTGAAAAAACAGAAATTCATTATTGTAATCCTTTGATGATAAAAAATACTTTAATCATTTTACTTGTAATAACACTCATACATTACATTTGGAATTACATTTGCGACTAATCGCTAGGCGTTATAGTGTAATAAGAATATTGCGAAATTCGTTTTTGCCTATTCATAAATTACTTAATAATTCACTTTACTCAAACTAGGACAATTGTTTTTTTTTTACTTTCTCGTGCATTTCAATAATAACAAATCGTGCATATTAGTAAAGCAACTTGCTAAAAGGTCTAACAAAAGTGTTGCAGTGACAGGTGTTTCAGTTTGAATTATAGTATTATATAAATAATATTTATATAATATAATTCCCTGCTAGTGAAACGGCCTGTATAAGTAACATATAAGTTTTACTGGGTGTCCGAACTAATGTGGACAATAGTGTATATTTAATTTATACCAACGAATAAATAAACGTTACTGTCTGAAAATTATGACATGTAATGAATAAAGGAGCGATAACTTCCAATAAAAGGTTATTTAATTGGGATCTTTCGTATCGCTGCAATCAGCATATTACTCACGGTTATGCACCGTAAATGTCCGATCGAACAGCGGCAGATCAATTATTACTTTAACGAATTTAAACTACAAAGGCGTGTCCCACTTACAGGTACGCACCAAATATAAGGTTGTAGATCGAAAGAAAAAAAAGACCAGAACAAAAACTCGATTTCGATTTTGACAATTCCATTATATCCGTTGTCGTGGCGTAACTTCAATGTAAATACCGTAATGCCGTGCGGCCATAAAATAGTTCAAGTTCTTTCGTACGACGCCGTTTAAGGTTAATGGCTTTAATAAATTCAGCTTTACGTTCGCACGGATTCGGCCTTGCTGGATTGTCGCGATCCCCTTTGGAACACCGTTTAATTGGTGAATCTCGATCGAGAAATTCGCATACATCATCCGCACGTTTGTATGTGCGAAACGGACACGCCTTTCGATCGCGGGCGAACACAGAAAAGGTGGCTGTCGTAAATCAAGTTTATTATTGTCAACCCTGCGCTTAAAGTAACGATTGGCGACGCTAGGAATGCCTCAAGTTCGTTCCTGTAAGGACGACGGGTTTTATACTGATGTGCACCTATTTCGCACTACACATTGTGTTATAATATTCATATACCGGGTCCTTTTTTCCATTACACATATATTTTCCCTATGTGTAATGTTAGAAAACAAATTATCAATGCATTGGTAACTGGTGGGTAGGCAACCAGATATACCAGTTGTTATTTTGTTTTTAAAACTTAATTTGACGTTTGACATACTCTGAAATTTCACTATTAGTATTTTTTATTATTTATTTCATTATTTATTAAGGGCCAGTATGTCAAACTCGTAATAAAAATTATTAGTTAAATAACTAAAATAATTGACTTCCCAGCAATTAAGAAAAAATGTGTAGGTTTTAAGTCTGGGATGAGATCATGAGAGTGCACAAATAATCATGGGGATGTGACATTTTATTGATAATTTTTTGCTGATTGTTGGTATTTTTTTTCAAATTGTTATGATTTACTACTAAAAACTACTAGTTATAATTTACTACTTGAAACTTGCCAAATTTTGAGCTTTGTGACTCAGCTCCTTCAAGGTGTTGCCTTTTTTTTGGCACGCAGTTTATATTTGGAATATATTTACTTACAGACCAAAAAAAAGAATATGTAAAACTCGTATAAAGCCAAACATAGAAATGGTTAGAAATTTACGATCAATGTATAATCAGAATTCTAATAAATCTTTTGGTGACAGTCTTAAAACTTCAAACAATAAGAAATGCATTACACTAAAAGAGTAGTGAGTGGAATTAGCAAAAATTGAAATATAATAGTTAACACGGTCACTATTTATAGTTATTTCCTTTGAGCTAACATAATAAAAATATGATGTATAATATTTATGGGAACAGAACTTACTACGTAAACCTCCATCGTCCCCATTAAGAGTTCCGTAAAATAAATTTTCTTCAATTAAATTCCTATCTACTTCCACATTTACATTTTCTAAATTATTAAAATGAAGTCTTTATTTCACTTGAAAAAAAATGAATCGTGTCTCCAAGGAATTATAATTCTCTGCAATATTTACATGTTGCTTACCAGATAAACTTGAAGCAGAAGGTTTAATTTGATACTCAACATTGTTTGAATTGTCATTGAACATTTTGTAGGATATAGTTTAACATTTAGACAATTTAAGGAAAGGCATTTTAGTAGACATACCAGACCTGAACATGTCGGTAAATGCGCTTAAATAATTCCTTTTTATTTTTATTTGAATACGAGCACCTTTGTATTAGTGTTGAGAACGAACCTTTTATTATCATGCATTGCATAAATGAAGCGCTTGTGCATGAAGTAGATCTTTCACATTGCTTTCACGAGAATAAATGCGTAGCAACGTGTTTATCTGTAAACAATTTACTATTTAGGGAAAGAACATACAATCAATAAGTTATATGTTTAATAATTAAAATGTAACCTGCGCCGTGAATAGTATTGCTTGCCTTTCACGAAAACGCCATTCTTATTCGCTCTTTCATATTGTCGGGTGTGGTTGATGGTATGTCACAAACAATATTTTTAATATATCTCCATAAAAAAAATCTGGGCTCGTTAGATCTGGAGATCTTGCTGGCCAATTCTGTGGACCTCCGCGGCCTATCCACCTGTTGGGATACTGCCTATCTAATTCCTCCCGAATGCTTATTTGAAAGTGCGCAGGAGCACCGTCTAATTGCAACCAAAGTCTTTGTCGAATATTAATAGGTATATTTTCCAAAAGTATTGCTAAGTTATATTTTATAAATTGTAGAAACATGGCACCATTCAAGTGACCATCAAAAAAGTATGGCCCTATCACGTGCTTTCCAACTATTCCGCCCCACACATTAACAGACCATCGATGTTGACGATTTAGGGTTCTAAAGAAATTGGGATTCTCGTCGCTGTAATAATGAAAATTATGCCTATTAACTAATCCGTTGTTATAAAAAGCTGGCTCATCCGAAAATAACACATAATCGAGAAAATTTTCGTCATCTCCTAACTTTTCTAGAACCCATAAACAAAATTCAAGCCGCCCATCATAATCTACTTCTAAAAGTTCTTGATGCACTTTTATGTGGTATGGTTAAAATTTGTTCATCATTATAATTCTTGTGATGCTCCCTCTGCTTATCCCTGTAGTTTCATTTATTTTTCGCTGACTTGTATGCGGATTTTCAACAAGAGATTCGATAACTAAAATATTATTTCCTTCATTTCCTCTAATCGGTTTTTGTCGTTCTATTTTCTTATAACACACACTTCCTGTACTTCGGAATACTTGCAGCAGATTTTCTAAAGAACGCTTATCGGAATGGCGTCTGCTAGGATATTTTTGCGCATAAATCCTTGATGCTAGCAAACAATTTTCTTCACACTCTGCAATTATTAAAATCATATCAATCCTTTCTGCTTGAGGGTAATTTCTCATTGTAAATAATTAAAATGCTTTTTAAATAACCACGAACAACAATGATGCACAACTGACAAGTTTTGTTATTGTCAAATGACTTTTGTGTATAATGAATAATAGCGATACTTTTGTCTAAGCCTACTTTTAAAAAAGAATTGATAGGAATTAATATTTGAAATAGAAAATTCTAAATTACTAAGAAACTATAAGAGATATGTATAGGAAGCATTAATACAATCTTAAAGACCGTTAAAATTAGTATCTAAATAAGGTAATAAAATACAGGCTGTTCCATTTAAAATAAGAAAGTTATATACTTGCCTTTAAAGATAGCGAAAATTAAAAGTATGTATTTTGTTCACCCTGTATAATTTTTTGCATTACTTTTATTTCATTATCAAATGTAATGCTTTGGTTAAAAAATAAATATAATTTAAAATATCTAACTTAAATATGCATGACAGGCGTGCCTCTTAAATTTTGGTCTATATTTTGAAGGATAATTAATTATCTCGTAAACGAGTTAGACATAAGAAACACCAGCTTGCCTTTATTTAGTCTGTACTATCAAAATATGTCATAATATACAAGGTGTTCCATTTAATTTTTCACAACTTTGGTGTGTAACTTTTCTTTGAGTCACCCTGTATAATTCAAAATAATTTTAAAATGTGGTCCATATATGTTACCACTTTTTGTATATAAACCGACGCGATGTGGTGGCCCACTCCCTGTATATGTGGAATATCACTTTGTAAAATTTACGAAGGAAATTGAATATAGGTCTTGTAATATTATACAGCCACTTTTTTCAGTGCAAGCAAAACGTCAATCACAGAAGTAGTTTTGTAAAATGAGTAAATTCATTTCTATTTTGGAAATCTCAGAACTTTACTTCAAAATCATGGAGAATTTTTTTTGCATCAAAATTCCATATACGGCTTATATCATACCACAATAACTATGACTAAATAATCACTAATTCTTTCTTAATTTTAATGTCCCGTTGTTCACTATTGTTTTGGGTAAATGGATTCTTGGTCTCATTATTTATCTATAGATTTTCAACGATTTTTTTGAAATAATAATATAATATTTTTACTTATATAATTTTTTTTATAACCATTTATATACATTGTAGGTCTTACCATTTTCAGAAGGACGCCCATAATTAGTTTTTTTTTAGCATAGATACAATGTATAAAAGGAAGAGTTCATTATGAATAACAAAAGATAAATGATTGACACGCAAACAGATTGAACACAGCCGAAAACAGCAATCACAATGTATACATAGAGATTATTTAGTATCAACCGAAATGAAAGGTCTTTTCGGGTTACGTAATGTATATTCGTATGCTTATCTATTCCCGCAATCGGGCCCATTTAATTTTCGCGTAGGTTGAACGACCAGCTGCGCGAATCACAGCAAAATGTATATCACGGACACCTGGTGGTGGTCGCGATAGTCGTTGTCCGAACCGCAACACTCTCTATACGTATTTATTACCATGCGACATCCACCAGTCTGCTCAATGTGCGAGTGACGATTTTTATCTCGACGACCCTCGAAGGCCGGACGTAACAACAGTAGCACGGTCGGTAGGCAATTTAAACTAGGTCTTGTAATCTAGAAATGTCAAGACAACCTATGTAAATAATGTGCTAATTCGCAAACACAAAGAATTAGGATTGGTGTTGTGGGTTGTGGAAATATTTATACAGGTGTCCCACCGAACTGGGACATTAGATTTTTTTGAACTTCTAGTAGGAATTTGATTTTGAAACTTGCAGTGTAGTCATGGCCCACTGTCATCTATTTAAGGAAAATATTTTCAACTTTATAGTACTTTCGGTATACAGGGTGTTGATATCAACTTTCTTATTTTAAATGGAATGGTATAATTTTTATCGGTCTAATGAATTTGTAAAGTCGTTTGTAACTAGTTTATATGAAGGTTCTCTATCCCTAAACTTGACCGTTTTTGAGATATTTTCATTTTCGTGGATTTTTTGACATTTGCACTCTTTCAAATAAAATCAAATATTTCATGAGATAGTAGATATTTAGTGGTTCTACTAAAGTCGATGTAAATACAAGGACGTAGCTACAAGATGTTATAACAATAGTCACTGAATCACATACAGGGTGTTCAAAAACGCGCGTGCAATGTGTATACCTTCAAGCTAGCAAAACTTTTTTCTTTCAAATGGAACATGATATTTTTTACTGCAGCATTGAATGCAGCGCAAAATTCTACATCGATTGATATTAGGGTTTGGTATACCTATTTTTAATAGTTTTTGAAGTATTAGCATTTCCTGCAAAAAAATGCTAAAAATATACCTAAATTCCAAGTTTCAACCAAATAAAATGAGTT
Organism: Protaetia brevitarsis; assembly: GCA_004143645.1. Taxonomy (NCBI): domain Eukaryota; kingdom Metazoa; phylum Arthropoda; class Insecta; order Coleoptera; family Scarabaeidae; genus Protaetia; species Protaetia brevitarsis. The sequence continues at coordinate 2,852,884 of RXPK01000017.1, read as the reverse complement.
TTTTCCTACGAAACACTCTGTACATTATTTGCCTATCTAAATACTTATGTTTCAGATATATAATCTTCACTAGTTTCTTACTAATAGTAATGCCTTTTAATCATAAAGAACGTACATTAATTATTAGATATTAGTAGGCCATGAGACAAACAAGTGATAGCCATTGTCGGTAATTTACCAAATTGCGCAGTGATAAACCTATGGAGTATTAACAAGTCATATCTTTTATAGAAAATCCTAATGCTGTCAACTCCTTCACACATTTTCCTCTAACAAGTAAAATATTATAAATCGAAAGAAATAAGAAAAACATTGAAAGTTACATATACAAATAACATTTTAGACTTATTCTACATTCATGAAGAATGTAACAATGATTAGATACCTACACTTACTTGCAATGAATAAAAACCTCAAAAAAATAAAATACAAAGGGAAATTAAAGCGGATATCCTAAATACACCCATAATATTTCAAATATTGTTCACTTACTAGACCAGGTATTTTCTGTGTAGGGGAGCTGGCTGACATGGAGCCTCCGAAAACAATGCAGCCTCTTGGCTTTTTGTAACTAGGTATTAAGCGATACAAACAGATAACATAAATCAGAAACAAACTATTAAGTCTTCCAAAATGTCCAATATAAATGTTCTTTCAGAATAATAGTTTCTTAATTTTTTTTTTAATTGACTTATTTTCGATGCATTTAATAAGCAAGTAAAAATATTAACATGTAATTCGCACAATAATTATGGCTTATTAATATTTTATAATTACAATTACATAAAATTTGCTAATAATTGGAAAACTTCCATGGATAAATATCTCAAGTATGGAAACCAAACAATGCAAAAAATTAACGCATCATTCTAAAAAATAATATACAGAGTGTTAAAAAATATTTTATTTGCATCTCAAAAACTATCAAAAATAGGTATACCAAACCCTAATATCAATCGATGTAGAATTTTGCGCTGCATTCAATGCTGCAGTAAAAAATACCATGTTCCATTTGAAATGAAAAAGTTTTGTTGGTTTAAAGGTATCCACACTGGAAATGCGTTCTCGAACACCTTGTATGTGATTCAGTCATTATTGCCATAACATTTTCTACCCACGTCTTTGTACTTACATCGACATTAGTAGAACCACTAAATATCTGATACCTTATCAGCTATTTAATTTTACTTGAAACTCAAAACGCAAACGTCAAAAAAATCAACAAAATTGCAAATATTTCAAAAACGATTGAGTTTAGGGATAGGGAACCCTCATGTGAACTAATTGCAAATGACTCAATACATTCATTGCACCAATAAAAATTGTATCATTCCATTTAAAATAAGAAAGTTGATATCACCACCCTGTATACCGAAAGTGCTATAAAGTTGAAAATATTTTCCTTAAATAGATCACAGTAGGCCATGACTACACTGCAAGTTTCAAAATCAAATTCCTACTAGAAGTTCAAAAAATCTAATGACCCAGTTCGGTGAGACAGCCTGTATATTGACATCGCACAGTGGTCCGAATTTAGTTGAAAACGGAACTAATTATTTTTTTTTATTAAATCGACTCATGATTAGTTGTGGATCATGGAAGAAATGTAAAAAAAATAGATTGTTTAGAGTTACCAGCTACTGTTCTTTCTAAATTCCTGGAATTTTATAAACTAAAGTTTTCCCGTATTTACAATTTAATATTTACACAAAACATAAATTAGTTCTCTTTCTACCGCAGAAGCTCCACTTCTTATCTGTTTTAAAGAAATTGTTTTTATGTTGTGTACTTTAAATTAACATTGCTGGAATTCCACAGTCCCTATTGTTTATATACATGTATACGAAATTATTCCGAAGTGTATTTCCCGTAAGAGAAATAAACACAGAAAACACGAAATGATATGTATATAAGATCTAATAAACACCCGCGCTCTCGGCATATTAAACGAATTCTCGGAGAGCAGCGCCATTCTATTCTAGATTCTAGCGCTGCGTAAAGGCAAATATGTACATATTTCAGACTGTTAGCGTGTTGTGCATCTTCTTCGCGGTAAACGCGGAGATTTATAGCAGATTTATGCCGAAATGAACAAATATACGTGACATACATACACATGCCGGGAGAATAGTCTCTCGTCGGAGTTTTGTCTGGGCGTACTACGTATGTATTTGCGCTATGGCAGGGCATCTATAATGTTCATAAACAATTTCACTTCGTATAGGTACTATACGCGCGTTATGGACAATCATCCTTGACATTTTTGTTATCGTGAAAACGTGATTGACGGCCCATTGTCATGCGAGAGAATCCAAAGCGTGTGACAGCGGTTGTTTATTGTGCTGATTGACGCACAGCACCCCCTACGTATATACAACTGATATTCCATTCGGCATGAAGTGATAAAACGTAGAATACATTTTGCATGTTGGTGATCGTATATTGATTATGAAAGTTAATTGACCTATCAATCAAGAAATAATAAAGTGTACCTGCCACCTATCTGTTTTAAAACAGATTTTCTGCCCTGATTTTTTGAAACATTGGAAACTGTTAGAAGAATGCAGAAAACGTTTGTATGACAGTTATTTGTAGTTTAAACTTATTCGTCAATGTATTTACGGATAAAATTTTATTTGCTTTCAATTTAATGACAAGTAGAAGATTTTTTGTTTCTCAGTGTTCCCAACCCCAAGAAGTTTTTCCTGACCACCACTTATTTCCGTCACTATTGCAGATATACAAAAAATATTTGAAATGAAAAGCTTTACCTGTACCAATTAACAATGTGATGACTAGTCTGCGGCATACAACGCAATGAGGTGTAAAATAAATCGAAGTTAGTTTTGTATTGTTGGTTCCAGCAGAAGTATAGGCCGACTAACAGCGGAGTTTCGCAGGGTTCCATTTTGGCACCACTACTTTTTTCTATTTACACGTCTTGTGAATATGTTCGCACGTGTTTGCGTTAGTCTTCTCTAAATGTGAACAATCAGTGACATAATCATTTATTTGTTTGTTAATAGTTAGTGCCAAGACAATTTTGTGTAGTTCTAAATGTTCACAAAGGATATTTAAGACTTAAAGCTTTCATTGTTCTAATACAATGAAATTGTATTTTGCAGTAGATAACTCTGGCGGAATCCATTTTGATATTTCTTATTATCCAATCTGCACTCAGATATTCCGCAAATGTCTCATGTGCAAACGTTGGGCAGCCATCTTCATCAACAGAGACAATTATGCCCAATTTCCGTTCGTTAGGCAAATCTTTTTCGATATGCCATTTGAGTAATTTTCCCCACTACATCCACACCAAGTATCCTCACTATTGCTATTAATTTTCAATGTAGTTCCAGAATACGCTGTCTCTTACGGGATACGTAATCGCACCCTTCGAAATATTGGTTTATATAGCTTTATACGTGCGATATTATCGAATAAACCGAATTTACTGATGCACGTCAGGTCATTATTATGTTTGGCAATAGTATTCAAGTAGGCTTAAGTACAGATGATGTTTTAAAAATTCTGGTGGAGTAGCCGGTAGCACTATTTCAATAAAGCTTGCAATTCTTTATGTATTCTTTGCCATCTTCCTCCTCTAAAATGTCTACCTTTACAATCCGAGTCTCAAAGTTCTGCATCAGAATATAATTTTCAATTAATCTTGAAGCAATTATAATTTTTACGTCGCACGCAGCTAAATTTTGTGTGAAATTTAACGCCTTTTCTTTCTGTGTCGGCAAAACCTCATCAATCGAATCTAAAAGCTCCACTAACCTGTCTTTTCTCTTTTATAGACCAAAGAGATAGTCTTTATATTGCATGTCTTCCAATTTATTTAATATAAAATCTAATGAGAAGTCAGTCGGCAATACTTCGTTTTTCTTTTCAACTTTACAATCGACCAAATTATAAAATAAAACATGCTTCACTACGTCGTGATTTTTTAATATTGATCGGAGCAGATATGGCTTTCCAATACCTGATTCCCCAGTTAGTATAGTAATTCTGTCCGTGATTCCCAATAATATGCTATCTTCAGAAATTTTTTCGCCAGCTGTACAAAATGTAGACTCCTATGCCAGACCAATTCTTGCATTTGCTTAGTTTCAAGTCTGTTCCGCCAGCGCAAATATGAGGTAAACGATGTTTTAAATTTGATGCTCTCTTCCAATATGTTTCGTCATCTTCATTTTTAACCTCGATAAAAACGTTTTCACCTGATGGCTGTATTTGTACCTCAATCTGGCTGAGAGGAACTTTCACAATATCTCGTTTTATATTTGCATCTAAGTAAATGAAGTCACCAGAGAAGAAGCAAATGCCATTTCTTTGTGAGTCAAATAACAGGGATTTGGATACTATAACAGTGCGTAAAAACCTAGAAATGTAGTTCTGTCCAACAATTATTCTTACATTACCTCCAAGAATCGGTGCTGTGTTATCTTCAAGGTTGTAAACATTCTTTCCGTATTGATCTACCAAGAAATCTCCTAAGAGGGATTTGTTTCCTTCAATTAATGTCAAATTTCCATTTTTTTGACGAAATAGCGCAGTGATAAACTGTATAACTCTAAAGTTTTGGTTGTTTCTTTATTTGTTCACGATATTTACTAATTTCATTTGATTGGCATCGTATTGTAATGTTAGTTCCTTTCTTATCGATACTAGCGATATATACCGCAAAAGACGTCGAATCTTCTATCAGAAATATGTTACGTTCCTCATCTAGACACTTTTCACTTAGATACGCTTTTCTGCTTTTCATTAAGTGAAGGATGTGAGAATGTGTTAACTTTTCTGCAAATTTAGAATCCGCTTTTCAGTTTTGCTCAAAATCCGAAAAGAAAGAAAAGACTGTTAGCACACCACGTGGTGAGAAAACTATTTACTACTTAAAGAAGGATTCTGATAAAGTATCTTCAAGTGTTTTTTAAATACAAGAGCTGATGGAGCAATGCAACCTCTATTTGTGATTTTCTCCTTACGCGAATGCCGGGCTATAATATAACTTCACATATTCCAGACGAATAGGGAATTGAAAAAACAGATTTTTGTGGGAGGGCGAGCGAAACTTTCTTCGATTATGTGGCTAATTGCTTTTACAGATGGTTACTGAAGATTAAAGTGCAATTTCCTGTAATTGTATTCTTTGATGGACGTAAGTCGCATTTAACAATGCATTTAAGTGAATGCTGTACCTAGAAGATAGTTTTAGTAGCGCTAAATCTTAGTATCACCGATATAATGCAACTATGTGATGTGATCGTATTTGGGCTTTTAAAGACGTATTGCACACAAAAATGTAATTACTCAATTTGATTATAAATGCATCACATCAACTGGAAACTATCATATTTATGCTTTAATAATTTATGTACATTTGATAGAAGTATATAAAAGTATTATTTGAAGTATTGCCATTATTTGCTTCCAAAATATAAGTATATTGAACTGAGAATACTTACCTATTACCCCACAATTACTCGTGTTTCTACTAAGTAACTTGTAAACCGGTATACAATCCTTAGTAAATTGCCCAAAAAACGTTCGGTAAATTTACCGGTAAATTACAAAAATTTACCGGTAATTCGGTAAATGAAAAATCCATACCAGAAATTTTTATCTACGAAATATTGAGTTTATAGATATATATTTAAAGGTCTAAAGGGACATTGAAAATAAAATAAAAAAACAGGTACGTGTAAGTAACAATATACTCACTTATTAATTTTATGGGAGATGTTTTATGTTTAATTTTAATTTAAACTTTCTTGAGATTCAGAGCCGCTGTAATACCCTAGAATAGCAAATATAGAAAAGAAACTGACAAAAACTTTTAATTATGACCGTATAACCTCCATTCCACCGAGTTAGTCAGAAAGAGAAGGAATCAAAAAATTCTCAACAAAAAAAGCAAAAAATTGAAAAAAAGGTCGTGTAGAATTAAAAGAAAATAAGAATGGAAACAAGATGGATAACGAAAAGCAACGCGAAGAAAAGCGAGATTAATGTTCACTTGTTGCTAGAACAGTAGGAAGCAAAACACCCCACTTTTCCTACCTGCCTTTGTTAACAAGTGCAATTTCAATTCTCTCATTGAATGGCTTTTGTGTGGATTTTATTTATCTCTCGAAAAAAGTTGAGCTAGCATATGTGATTTGTGCTCTGGAGTTTTTTAAGATTTTTAAAAGTTTAAAATCGTTCTTCTTAAAGAGTAAGTAAATGTCTCATTTTTTAATATTTAAAAATAATATATAAGAACAACATTTCACGTATTTAAATTAATAGCCATTTTGAATACACCACATTATTAGAGAACATTAATGCAACATTGTTGTAAAATAACATTAAAATTTGTACCTTAAATATTTTGTTTTACTTCTTACAACTGTTTAAAATAATTAAATACAAATGTTTATTACAAAATTCTAATATTATGCCTAAGATTGTGTAAAATATGTATTAATCTAGCCTAACTTCTAACCCTATTTTTTTGGGGAATCCACATTAATGCCATACATGAAAAAAAAAATTATCGGTAATTTACCGGTAAACCGGTATTTTCATTTTCATTTACCGAATTACCTGTAAATGAAAAAATCGGTAAATTTACAATCACTAGTTTCTACTCTATATAATACCTGAATATTCTATTTAGAGCTGTAGTTTTATTGCCTTAATCGTATTTTTTTGGTTTCATTTCATATCTGACTTTCACAATATGTAAGGCCGCTTTACAGTTCGCAATTTTTCATATTGCGTGAAATAGAATTGCGCGCAATACAAATAGCGCATGCGCATTCAATGGATTTCGATCAGCTGTGTGCAATCTTATTGGTGTTGCACGGATTAGAACGTGTTCTAATATTTCATTGCGCGCAATTCTATTGCACGCAATACGAAAAATTGCGAACTGTAAAGCGGCCTTAAGAGTTGTTATTATACCTCTTCTTCAAAGTCGATGTTATTTCCATATAATACCTCGCATTACAATATTTTTTTCTCGTGACATTTTATGTGGACCACTTCTGATTTTCAATTCATAAATTCTAATTTATTTGTGTTTACCCCATTCTCATCATTAACCATTTTTCAGGACGGTAAACTGCATAACTTACAATTAGAAAAAGTTGCCATTTGCTGAGCATCAGTTTGCATACCCAACTAACATAAATGGCCATAAATCGAAAGCGCTAACTTTGTCGCTAATGAATTTATCAAGATTTATTAACTGCAAATATGAGAACAACCAATGTCTACAGGAAAATTAATTAAAATTTGCAAACACCTATGGGTGTAATGTTTAGTACGTGCCAACTCTTCCCCACAGCATATTCTTACATCGATTCTCTCATATTTTCCCAGCACATACGACTTATGTAATTAAGCAATTCACTTGATAATCTGCTGGCATGATTAAAAAGGCGTGTCGGAGCGACCTTTGTATAATAACGCAATTATGTATCTATAGTGTGTACAGCCGCAATCAATCAATAAGGCATTGTTACGTCGTAGGCTTGTAACGAAAAATAAGCCAGCGCCATTCGCGCAAAGTAGGCGCGAGGAATATTAATGGGTTTTTGCGTTCATTCCGTCCAATCGCCACTATAAGCTGCATATCCACAACCCATTAGTACCGATTTAGTGCGATTTTGAAATATCTGTACGCGTTGGAGAAAGCAGGCTGTGGTTAATGGCGAAAGATGGGGTGGAGGCATGTTGAAATTATAGAGGTAATAAATGCGCACAAAATACATTACAGCATTTTGGATACGTTCCAAAAGGATATACTGCACATGTGCCATAATCTAAGGCGAAAACACAAAACAAACAAAAACAAGTTTTACATATTTGTATAGCATTGGAAGATTTTCTTGTTTATACCTGATCATCAGTTGAGAAGGAGAATGCTAAGTATTTACACAGAATAACTGCTCTGTAGAACAAAGTTTCTTTGATCATAACAATTTTGACTTAAAATTTTTGACATAGAAATTTGCATCATGTAATAAATAACAAATGGATAATTTGCAATAAGTTGGGTATTCACTTTGAAGATTGTTACCACTAGATGTCAGTAAAAAAATGGACTAACTTTACAGACAGATTACATTTTTACTTCCACGAAGTGTTAGAATTTAACATTCAATTTACAATGTGAATTATTTTGACGATAGACCATTCTGTTTGTCTTTGCTTGTTGAACGTCGGAAAAAACAATTCCACTGAGATCAATTTTCAAAACATATTCAAGTTATAAGAAAGAATTAATAGCTTGCATTTCCTTCATAATTTTCATCCACCTTATCGAGAAACCACTTTCCAACTCAGGACGTGTACTTGGAGTATTTGAAAACTACATCATATGGGTAAATAAGGAGTGGTTTTGAAGGAAAGCGCAGTCAAGTACAATGGAACACTACATCTGGATAGATTCTTAGATAGACTACAATCCATCAATGAAGAAGACTGACGAACTAATAAATCTTGACATGAGAATCTTATCTACACTCCTTACAGAACACTGCGTACTGAAAGGACACCTATAGGAAATCTGGATCAACACTGGACACCCTCATTGTAGACTGAGGCAGATGATCGCATAACAGATGCGTGTGAATGCAAGGCTTTGGATACAAAAAAAAAAAAACAGTTAATTTTGGGAAGTAGAAAATGATCGTAAATTATATCGATAAGCTTGCCAGACATATATGCCCACGCAGCCCACGAACATTTATAAATAGGGAACAAATTTATGCATGAAAACTCGCCTTAGTTGGCAAACATATTGCAGTGAGGATCAGAAATCACACCCACTACCCTTCTTTACTCCTGCACGCTGTCTTTCCAAACAAATACAAGCGCAGTACTAATCTGGCACGCATTGATGAATGCATGTAGAGCTCCACTACTATTAGTTCTCTCTTCCCACATCGGCCTTTCCATTTATTTCCTCTTCATTTAATTTTTCTGGCTATTTTATTTTGTCCTTTCTTAGTTCTTTATTATAATTTCTTTCCGGCGCAATTTTAATTTACACATGTGAAAAAAGGAGAATTATATTATATTAATTATTAAATGACACCACTGGAGGTAGCAGTGCTCAAGAAGTAGCTGCCCGTTTTATATCTGCTTTTTAAAATAGCCCAGTCTCAACTGTAGCAACAATCTTAAATATTATTGGTATGAATCCACTGGTTCAGAACAATTGATCACTGTCTTATATATTAAAACACACATTTGCTTAACTACGTTTATTAAAATGGAGATCAATGTAAGACGCGACTTTACAGGATATTCGGATTTTATCTTAAGACAAGTATTGGTCGAGAAATCAATTATCGAACGCCATGTACAGCAGAAGTACAATTCGAAAACGTCGGACAACAGCATGTGTCTGCCTTTAATTTCTCTCGGAAGGTATATTTATAATTTTCAAAAGCCGGAATTGGCAAAGATAGGCTAAGTTAATTAAGAACTGTGCGGACATTCTCTGCATCCCGCTAACAAAAATGATTAACCTCTGTTTTCAAGTGGCATTTTTCCTAGTTATCTGAAATTAGCCATAATAAAACCGATTTATAAAAAAAATTAAAAATCCAAATGTGAGAATTACAGACCAATTGCTTTAATCTCTATTATAGGAAAAGTAATGGAAAAAGCAATTTTAAAGAGACTAATACATTTTTCTGAATTATGTAATTTAATAACTAATTTACAAAATGCATACATTAAAGGGAGATCAACCACACGAGCGATATATATGTTAGTCAACGAAATAATGCAAGTAATGTCCGATAAAAAGACTGCAGCGGGAGTATTTCTAGACCTTTCAAAGGCTTTTGACAGTGTCGACCATGCCATCTTGCTGCGCAAACTAGAAGTAATGGGATTTCGAGGAATAGTGCTTAGCTTACTGAGATCGTACTTAACAGGCCGTAAACAATGCGTAGAACTAAACCTGAAAGGTGAGATAATTCGATCAAATTGGCTAGACACTAATAGAGGTGTTCCACAAGGTTCATTACTAGGAGCTTTTTCTGTTTATATTATACACAAATGACTTGCCTGGAATAACAAATCATTTTCTAAATATGTATGCGGATGATACATCGGTGATTATTTCAGAACAAAACAGCAGTGAACTCAGAGATGAAATAGTGAGCGTTATTACAAGATGGATCCTGGTTCCAGACGAATAATTTATCATTAAACGTTGAAAAAACTAATTTAATAAAATTTGCTCTAAGAAATAACGAAACGATAACAATTAATTACGACAACAAACAATTAACATCTACAGACACAGTTAAATTCTTGGGAGTACACATAGACAGCACCCTAAACTGGAAAGAGCATGTTAATATTCTCACAAAAACTTATCTGGAATGGTTTATGCACTGAGCGGAAATATCTTCAGAGTCCACAAGGAAGCAGCATTAGCAGCGTATCACGCTTACGTAGCGTCCAGGCTAAGCTACGGAATAATCTCCGGGCAACTCGGTGACGTAGAACGAGTATTTAGACTTCAGAAAGCATGTTTACGAAGTGTTTTTGGGCTGAAAAAGAGAGAGACCTGCAAAGAAATTCAAAAGTGATAATATACTTACTTACCGGGACTATATATTTATGAATGTGCGTGCTTTGGAATTAACACTACAGTGAGTTACTTGCCAAATACGAAACAAGCCATAGTTACAATACTCGCGAGTGTGATAAAGCAACATTACGTGTGCCTCAAAGTTCTTACACAAAAATACACAAAGGCGTGGTGACACAAGTTCTCAAAATCTATAATAACATTCCAAAAGAACTCAAAAATTGCAGTCTGAGAACTTTTAAATCTAAAATAAAAGACACTTAACGATAAAGTGTTTATATAATGTGCAAGATTTTTTTCTTTGCTCTTAGGAAAATTTGTGAACTTTTGTTTAATTATTTGTTAATTTTTTCTAATTTTGTAATTCTATTTTTGCTTAGTATTTGTATATTTTTGTGTTTCTTTTTGACTTATTTCATACTTGTTTTTGGTAAAATGAAATAAAAGGGATATTATTTATTATTTATTTATGTTCGACTGATTCATGGGTAGTTTTTCGTTGTAGTATGACTTTTATAAACAAACGGAAAAACAAGTCGGCATGATATATTTGTATGTAGCGGCAAGATAACAGGAAATGTCACACAAATTTAAAGATAAACGAAACAATATTTAAAAATAAAAATTACTACTAATTACATTAACCTAGAAGAATAAAATAGTTATACGTCGATTACAAATATGAATATATTTCATTTTCTTTTTACAAATTTAAATAATTAAGATTTATTTACAATTTTGAGAAAGTCAATGTTAACATTGGCGAAACGTCAATAAAAATTTAATTTTCTACATTCAAATTTTATTATTACAATTTCGCAAAACCAAGACACATTAAAGAATTTCAAAATAATTACAATTTGTTTTTTTTCCTAAAGCAGCCCAGCGTATGCTGGAGATTCCTTCCCAAACGCATAGTTGTATACACTGTCGGACTAGCTAATCCGGGATGGGAGCAACTAACCACAGGCATAGTTGCCAATGCATATTTCGTATACATATGAGGCTGCTCAACGCAAACTAAATATACAGGCCTACGCCATAGAATGGGGGTAGGTGCCGTATCGGGGCACGAATACTGATGTATGAAGGTATAGATGTTTTGCCCATTCGCTGGTGCGGCCGATGATCTCCCACTCAATGTCGTGGGCCTAAATATCTAAACGCGAACGGACTGCCTAATACGAACGCATCTGCCGTGCAACGATCTGGCAACTTTACACTTATAAAGCAGATATAGCGGCATCCTGAATAGTTTATGTTTATCTCTGTACATACATCGTCATATGTATGAAGTGCAGACCTTGTTCGTAGCAAAGGTACCATCTGCTGTAAGCCTAATACTTAGCACTTACTAAAGTTTATTTTTTTTGGAACAATGTTTACATCCAGCGAACCATAAACATTTTTCAGAATCCCAATTTGAATAAATATTTTGCACTTTTAAATTTTCCGGTCCCCCAGCTTGTTTAGATTGTTAATTTTAACGATTACTACTTCATACAGGATTTTCCTAAACACTTACTAATTTATTTGAGTAGTTATAGGAAAAAGGAAATAACTGGGATGTTTAGTGTTCGATACCCACATACTTTATTTTTCGCAGCAATTTAGCACATTGATAATTGTCATTCACTATTATTACTTTTAATGTAATGAAATAGTGCTCTCTCTGTGTGGGTAACGGTAAATAAACAGTGTAGTCATTTTTAAAAGGTTCGTGAGTCATTTGTAGTAATTATTTGCTTTTAAAATGTTTGCCCTTGAACGTTTACACGCTACGCTTAATTTATGATAGTGTAACATAAGTTCTTTGTTCGGAATTTTATTA